>RJWK010002882.1:9023-57806 GCA_004363435.1 Platanista minor
TTTTTTTTTTTTTTTTTTTTTTTGCAGTACGCGGGCCTCTCACCGTTGTGACCTCTCCCGTTGCAGAGCACAGGCTCCGGACGCGCAGGCCCAGCGGCCATGGCTCACGGGGCCCAGCCGCTCCGCGGCACGTGGGATCCTCCCGGACCGGGGCACGAACCCGCGTCCCCTACATCGGCAGGCGGACTCTCAACCACGGCGCCACCAGGGAAGCCCGACACTGACTCTTATTTGCACCTACTGAGTCACTTTCCCCTAATTCCTTAGTGTCCCCTCAACTCCATCATGTCCAAGTCTTCCTTCCTCCACTTACAGATCTGTCATCTACATCTTCAGGGCATTTTCTTAGACACTTGGGTCTGGAAGGGACACAGAGGGTCTTCCTACTGATACTGATGCTCTAATCGTTCCCCTGTCCCTGGCATCTTCCTTTAACGTGGAAGCCTCTCGGGGCTGGGTTCCTTTGGAAGATAAGCTGAGCAATTTCAACCCAAGCGGAAGGCCGTGGTGCCTTCTAAATGGCATTTCTGTTCTAGACAGCATGGGTTCCCCTCTCAGGCAACCACAGATTCCGCCAACCCCTAGGTGGGTGTCTGTGGGGGGCACCCAGGCCTGCACCTGTGTGTCCACCCGACAGGATCTGGCTGATCTGTGGTGACAGGGCCTTGTCTGCTTTGGGCATAACTAACCTTATCCATTGAAACTTTTCTCTCCACAGTTTTAAATCTGGAGAGGGCATCAGAATAAACTTTTCAGATAAGTTAGGAGCATTGCTGGCTGTGTCTGCACTTCATTCCTAGAAAGCAGAAGCTGTTCAAACAGAAGTTGGTGCAATCGTCAGGGAAGGTGGGGTTTTGGACAGCACAATCTGCAGCTTCTGCTGCTGCCGCTTGTCTGCACCAAGCCTGACCACGGGGTGGAACTCCCTGGAGTGTCCCTGGGGAAGCTAAGACTTCCCCAGAGGAAGGAGAAAACTGTGCCCAGTGCAGGCAAGTTGGAAAACTTCAATGTGTGACTCATTCTTTTCCCCAAATTCCTCTTTTCCCCTTATTTAATTTTTTTCCAGAAAACGTGTGATTTTATATGCTTTTCTCTGCATGTATTAAACAAATTGCACAGCTGAATAGCTTTTCTTAAAACCTGGACATTCACCAAAAAGAAGTTTGCCAGCACAGACAATTAAGCTTTCTTCTTTGAACAATGGAGTGACTGACTGGCACATTTGAAATGCAAGCCTGTTTTTTTTTATTCCACTGTTCATCCTTCAAGCTGATAAACAGCAACAATGGGAAACAGCTGGGACAGGAAAACATTTGAGTTTGTATTTTCAAAGCAAGCAAGAAAGAAACCCGTCAGTGTGGGCCAGATCCCGTCTTCCGCTTAAGGGCGAGCCGGCATTTGGGGAGGGAAAAATACTATACATATTTCTAATCAAACATTACATATTTATTAATGTGCAGCTGGTGCATTGTATTCTGAGGGGTGGGGGAGGTCTCCCCTCCCCCACCCCATCCGCCTTATCCCTCTAATGCGACTTGTCTGGCAGGCTGGTATTGTTCTGTAACTGACATTGTAAGAATCCAGAGCTTGGTACATTTAACAGGATTGCTCTCTGAGCAGTTTGGGTCCCTGTGACGTAGGTGCCATCTGAGCCTCAGTTTCTGTTCTGGGAGCCGGACAGGTGGGCAATGGATGTATTTTTAGGCAGGTGCATCGGCGATACTGTATATGGGGGATGCCCCCAGCACCTCTGCTGTCACCCCACACCACACACCAGGGTCCCTTCTATGAACACGGTGTCTCCTGCCCACGTGTCTGTGTCCTTTCTAAACGTGGGAGCAAATTTCTTTTGATGCTCATGGAGATTAAACTTGCCGTGCATTTCATTGGGAGCAAGGGTTGCATCTGTTCATTAGGGGAGGAGGCTCACCTTGTCAATTTCCATCAAGCGCTGGCAGGAGAGATCACTTTATCATCATTTGTCAGCAACCTCGACAGGTTTTACTCGGCTTTGATTCCTCCCGGGCCCTGCTGTCATAACTTCATTGGCTTTATGGTAGCAGCTGGGCTCCCTTGTGTAATCGTCTAATAGGTCGACTTTACCTTAATATTGGTAATACGTTAAATGCAAAAGAACGCGGAAGAGAGGCTAAAACGTTAAACTCCAGACAAGCCATACAGTCAGGCAACAACCCCGGCTCCACCCTAAACTCGTGGCCCCATCCATCTTTAGAAATCCCATTATAATGAGTAACGGAGGGAGGGAATCAGTCTCCTAGAGCTTGGAAAAATTGGAGCTGAGATTTCAGCCTCCCTCTGCTCTTGTGACCCAGAAGAATTTAGGAGGGGAGGGTCGAAAGGGTTCTCGGCCAGGGGTTGGATGGGTGCACTTGTCTGCTGGGGCCCAGCTGTGGCCTCCGTCTTCTTATCTGTTTACGAGGTGACTGAGTAGGATGTTAAGGCTCTCTCTCGTACGGGGGCCAGGCAGCAGTGGAGATGAGCGAGTGGGCCGGGAATTGTGGCAAGCCGGAGGGCACTACCACTGCTCACCTGCAGCTGAATATTGCCCTGGGTGAATGCAAGCCTGGCAGACCTAGAGGTTTAGATTTTTAAAGAGGAACCGGAATTCTGAATTTTTATGTCAACTGTTTTAACTTTTAGTGTTGGCGTCGAATTAAAAAAAATTTTAAAACCCCACTTTGTCGACAAAATAAAGTGTCTGCTGGCTTTGATTAAGTGTGATGATGACGATGAATGACAGCTAACATTGCTGAGTGCTTGTCACGTACCAGGGACTGTTTTAGACAAGTTTTATCCTCACAACAATGCTGTGAGACAGGTAGTGATGCTATCCCTGCTTTACAGGTGAGGAAGTGGAAGCACTGTAATTAACTCGTCCAAGGTAACTGTCCTTGCCATCCAGCTTATCAGGTAATTTACTTTCCGGAACTTGGAGATGTACTGACAAGGGACTCTGGGCCTGTGTGGAAATATGGATTGTGCCTGAAGATAGATCCCCTGGAAGAGGCCAACTTATTTCAGTGTTCCATTTAGAAAAAAACCCCACGCTGTCCTTTTAAAAACAACACCTCTTTTCTGAAATTTTCCACCTCTATGTTATCACTGTCCTTCAGAATCCTGGGATTTCCTTAAGTACCAGGGAATAACCATGTTAATTTCAAAGTTGCAGGGCAGAGGTTAAAGGATGTGCTTATGATACCTTGACTTTATCAAAACACACTCTTATTCATAGCCTAGAGCTCCTTCTTAGGTTTGATGAAAACTCCAGTTGCCTGCTCAACTCCTCATAACACAGCCCTTGGAAATCCTGACTGGACGTTTACCTGAAACTTATTAGATCCCTAATAAACATTTGCGGGATGGATGTTTGGTGAATTAAAAATATGAATGTAGGGTGTTTCGAATAAGGATTTCTTTCTTTTTATTTTTTGGCCTCTGACCGTGCTTCATTTTTTCCTGTTATCTCTGGTTGTCACTTTTGGCACTTATCTCACAGACCAACGTACACATGTACATTCACTTACCTGTGATTCAACACTCACCCTAGCATGCGCGATGCTTACATGGGGACCGATGTATACACATGCACACACATTCATGTAGTCCAACACAAATGTGTGCACACTTATATGTGGCCCAACACATACATGTGCAAATCCACCTATGTATGTGTGGTTCAATGTACACATGCACACACGTGGTTCAACATGTCGATGTGCACATGCTTACATGTGATTCGACGTCCATGTGTGTTACATGCTTGGAGTGGTTCAGAGACACCTGTGAGGTGGGAGTTTCATTGTATCCGTGAGTGATCCTGAATCCTACCCAGGCTTACAAGTGATGCAATAAGCTTCTCTTGCACAGGGGAGAGGGTAGGGAGTTCTTCCTGTTCCTCACCTGAGCCAGCATCTGGGGCTCCCCCAGCGAATGTCTGATGTTGGCTGATATGCAACATTCCCAGAGGGTGGTGGAAAATATTTCCTGGCCAGTGTAACATTTCCCGGAGAACCCTTCAGCCGTACACAGTTCCACCCAGTGAGTCCATCAGGGAAGACCTGTCCCCACCTTGTAGGAGGGCAGATGAAAGGAGGCGGGGTTTTCTGGGGTGTGATGTGGAGGTGGATCACACAGGGGGTGTCCTCTGTGCCCGAGGGTGAGTGTAAACTCACGTGATGCAGTGGGTGCCCACACACGTGTGCAGGCCACTATGGGACACCTTGGGAAAGAAGGAAGGTCCCCCTGGACAGGTGTGATGTGCCCTCTGCTGGCTTGACCAGGGAACAGTGGCAGCCTCGTGCTGAACAGGGGTTCACACCTGCCTGCGAACCCCGCTTCAGGAGGCTGGCCTGAGAATGGCGTTATCTTCCTGGGGAAGCCAAGGTGGGTCAGAGCCTTCTGGACTGGGGGCCATTATCCTTTCACCGAGACTGGCATTTCATTCCAGGGACTTTGTGGAGGACCTTTTTGTAAAGAAGTGGCTGATATCCAGGCAGGTGGCAGGAGATTTTATTAGACTCCGACTGTGGAAGTTGGCAGGGTTGGGGATGAGGGGGCTCCTGTCCCTCTGAACCCACTTCCGAGGCAAGGATGGAGAAATGGAAGCAGGGGCTGATGAGGAGGGGACAGTAATTGAGGATAATGATACTTGTGGATAATGCAATTTGAGCACTGACTGTATACATTTCTGTGCTAGGTGCTTCTCATAGATAATTTCTAATCCTGACAATGACTATGAGTCAATATCGTTAACATCTGGGTCCATTTTTCAGATGATGTTAACAGGCTCAGAGACGCCAAATCAACCCATGCAAGTTTACACAGCGTGGACATGCAGAATCAGTTTTTAAAGTCAGGACTCCATGACCCCAAAGCCCTTTTCTGTCCCCAGAAGAACCACCTTCGATACTCCCCACGGCTAAAGGCTGGGGCGTCCTCCCAGGGATCTGCCACTCCTGTTCCCTGGCTCTGAAGGCTAGCGGCTGGCGGAAGAGAAAACGTAGCTCAGCTACCAGTCCTGCTCAGGACCCCAGAAGCCAGAGTGGTCCCTCTACTGTTTGGGGAGGGCGGGCAGGCGAACGCAACCTTTTCCAATACTTTGTCATTTCTGGGAGGAGAGAAGTCGGGAGAGGCCTTTGCGTGCGGTCCGGCGTTCAAGGTTATCCAGATAGCTCGGGACTTCATTTGCATGGCGGGGCGGTGCTGCGAATGCTCAAGCGGAGCCGGCCGGCGGGGGCACGCAGATAAGGTCTGGAGGCCCAAGTTTCGGGGTTGTTCTTGCATTATCACCGGCTTCCTTAAGCTCGGATGAATATGTAAATCTTTCCCCGCCGCCGCCTTGTTCCGCAGTAATGGGGACCGCCTCCGCCACAGCAATTCCGAGGGTAAAATTGATTAATATTTGTTTTCAAAATGACACGCGGTGATGTATGGGCCCTTTTACAACTTAAATTAATACTTTAAAGAGATGAATGGTCTCTACAGAGGGTGTGAAAGTTCAAGCCCAGGGAATTTGCATATTTATATTACAGCCAACTGATAGTAATTGTGGGAACGGGCTGTAATGCTGTTCGTTTGTCATTTTCAGCGGGGTGTGCTGCACCCTGGGACCTCATTAACTCCCGAAGCCTCAGCACCTCCGCCCCGCAGGACACGGGCTGGCGGCTGGGCACTGAGGGCTACTGTGTCCAGGCCGCAGTCCGGCCTCCTGGTCCCCCAGAGGCTGAGCCCCCCTCAGCCCTGGGCGCCTGTTTTGGGGGGCAAAGACACACAGGCAGGGGTGAAGACAGGTGGCTTGCGCCTATAGACCCACGCCCTGTTAGTCTTAAATCTGTCCGCAGTGGAGCCGGAGTCTGACCCCTTCTCAGCATCTGTGATGCCCTCCCTTCCACAGCCACCTTCCGCTCTCACCACGGTCCTGCTGTCCTTCCGTCTTAGTGAAGGGTCTCCCAGAGACAAGGGTTTGGGGGCAAGTGGTTTGTTTGGGAGGTGATCCAGGAAGCGATGGCAGGGAAGAGAAGGAAGACCCTAGGGGTACGTTATCAAGCAGGTGACCTCCATGGGCACCTGGGGTGCAGTCCTGCTGGGGCATGGGGGTGGGGTGGGGGGTCAGAGCTGTAGGGGGAGCTTCCAGAGTGTCTCACCCGTAGATGAGGAAGCTGGCGTATTTATCTACAGATTCATTTGTCACTGGCTGAGGGCTGCTTTTTGGGTAATTCCCAGTACCTCCTGCCCTAAGTGCTGGCTGCAGAAGCCACAGAGAGTCACAGGTGTGGTCACTGAGCCAACAGCCTGGACTAGAACCTTGGACTAGAACCTGGACTAGCCTTCCCAGCCCCCATCCACTCTCCTCCACTCAGCAGCGAGTTCCATCCTTTTGAGACATTAGTCAGGCCAGGTCATTCCTCTGCTCAAAACCTTCCTCTGGCTTCCCTTTTCTCTTTGGAGTAAAAACCAAACTCCTAGCCATGACCAACAGGGCCCTACTCATCTGTCCCTCTCCCGCCTTCCTCTCTGACTTCACCTCCTACTTTACCCACCTGGCTCCTTTCTCTGCAATCACACAGCCTCCGGTTGTTCTTCGAATACTCCAGCCATGCTCCTGCCTCAGGGCTTTTGCACTGCCTGTTCTCCTTCCCTGGAATGTCCCCCCCACCCCCAGTTCCACGGGCCTGGATCAGTCCCTCACTTTCTTCAGATCCTTAATCAGGAGTCACCTATGTGGTGAAGCTTCCCTTGCCCACTCTAGTTAATATCCTGCCTCTTTACCAACATTCCTGTTCCCTGGCCCTGCCTCGTACTTCATGTGTCTCTTCCTGTTTTGTTTCTGCTTCTTAGCCCTGCTCAGTGTCTGACATAGGACATATTGATTTTTCTGATTTGTCTGTCTCCCATTCCGGAAGGTAAGCTCCATGCGGGCAGGGACTGATCTGTTCACTGCGGCATCCCCAGCATGTAGAACAGTCCCTGGGGTGGAGTGGACACTCAATAAACCTGTACTGAATGAATGCATGAATGAAGGTGGGCCCAGCACTGTGGTGGGTGGCCAGGGTCAGGCCAAGTGAGGAGGCTTGGCTGGCAGGGCTGGCATCATGAGCATGTGACTTGTGCAGGGCCCATGCTCAGCAGGGCTCCATGCTTGGTTTAATGCTCTGCTGTCACTGTCTTGAAATTTTTAATAATCTTGGAATAAGGGACTCTGCAGTTGCATTTTGCACAGGGCTCCAGAGATTATGGAGCCAACCCTGCAGGCGGGGTTACTGGAGGTTAATTCATTCTATAACCCCACTAAGCACCGGGTCTGGGCAAAGAGTTTCCGGATAGAGCTGCCACCAGTGACAGGACTCTGCCTCTCAGAGGGGTTTGGGAGGACAGAAGAGGCGACATTAACAATCCCTGAGTGTGGGAAGCCCACCATGCAGTACAAACAGTTTGTTTATTTCTCATGTACATGCACTTCACATAAGCCCACGCCTTCAAACACGCACGTAAGGGCAGGCCCAGGGGCACACACACTTTTGGATAAATTGCTTGCAAAACTGGCCCCCGTTCTCCACCATTCTGGGCACTGTGATTTTTGCAACCCCTCCTGTCAATCTAACGAGTAACAAGGTCAGAGCTGGGTGGCCACAGCCCTGAGCACCTGCTCAGACCGACTGGGATAGGGTGGGTCAGTCCTCAAAGGGGTAGCCAGTGGGTTAGGATTGCCCATGTCACCAACCGGATGGTGAACACAACACACACACACACACACACACACACACACACACGCACACACACAGAGCATGAACAGGACAGAAGGCAGATGGCAATTTTTATTTAAAAATACATTTTGGGGGAAGAGTTTCCTGCCTGTATAAGGTTGCAAGAATATACAGTGAATGCCAGTTTACTGTCACCCATATTTACTTACCAATTGCTAGCATGTTGCTAGATTTGCTCTCTCCTTCTGTGTGTATATAGTATTCTTATGATTATTTCTGGCTCCTTTGAGAGAAACTACAGGTATTATGACCCTTCACACACCTGCATATTTCAAGGAATATCTAAAACCAGGAACTTCCCCTTACATATCCAACTATAATAATCAAATTTAGGAAAGTTAATGCTGACAGCATACTGTTATCTAACATACTGTCCATATTCGAAGTTCACCCATTGTCTCAGTAAAGGTCTTTATTTATTTTATATTATTATTATTTTTTGCGGTACGCGGGCCTCTCGCTGTTGTGGCCTCTCCCGCTGCGGAGCACAGGCTCCGGACGCGCAGGCTCAGCAGCCATGGCTGAGCCCAGCCGCTCCGCGGCATGTGGGATCTTCCCAGACCGGGTCACGAACCCGCATCCCCTGCATCGGCAGGCGGACTCTCAACCACCGCGCCACCAGGGAAGCCCAGTAAAGGTCTTTAAAGCATTCCCCCCCCCCCCCCAACTACAGTGTCCGGCTGAGAAGCAAGGGTTGCATTCACCCGTGTGTCTCCTTTAATCCAGACAGTGCCTCAGCCTCCGCCCTCCCTCCCCTTTTTGTCTTTCACAACGGTGATATTGAGGCATTCAGGGCAGCCGCTTTGTAGAACAACCCTCCATTCGGGTCTGTCTGATCATTTCCTCCTGATTATATTCAGGTTATGCACTTTTGGCAAGAATACTGGATATCCGATATGGTGTGAGAGCATCCTTCAAGACTGTGGAGTGTTGGCAATGGCAAGGTTTTTTGATCATCATCTCAAGCATCACTCCCCCAGACCACCTTCCGGCCCCTGTCCCCCAAGAGCTTTTCTTCCTTTGAGTTCATTAGTAGAGTGATGTGGTTAAGAGGCCCTATCCTAGAGCCAGAGTCCTGGGCTCAAAGTCCAGTTCTAACACTTACACTGTGACCTTGGGTATATTACTTCATCTCTCTGGGCATCATTTTCCTCAGTTTTATAATGGCGATTATACCTCTTATGCCTGTTATCTGAATTAAATATGCTAATATACATAATGCATTTGAACAGTACCAGAAATAGTGTTTATGGCAGTTATTAAGGTAGTTTAGTAAAGATTTCTGGCCCCTGCCTTGTGGAAGCATGGCAGAATTATACTTCCCGCCCCTGCCCCCGAAGATGAGTGCACGGAAGTAGCTCTGGCCATTGAATTATTTGCAGGAGCGATGGGTGTCACCTCCTGGGCTAGAGTATTTAATTGCAGATGTAAGACTCCCCTGAACTGTCTTTCTCTCTGGCACAGTGACCAGCAGCTTTTGCGATGGAGGCTGCTTCACTTGCCTGGATCTTTTAGGAACTTAACAAGCAGCATCTCCTCCTTCTTGCCACCCCCTCCTCCCCATGCCAACATGCAATGGACAAGCATGATCAAGCAATAGACCTTGGCCACTGAGAGTGTACGTTTGTTTTGTTACTGCAGCATATTCTAGTTTATCCTGACTAACACATGGATGTTGGACATCATCCCCGTCATTATTCTTCTTAATAGTATCATTATTATTTCTTGTGCCCATTATGCTCAAAGCCTTTTGCTACTATGTTATGATGATCTGTTTAGGTTCTAGCTCCCCTTTCCCATCCCTGACTGTGAGTTTCTCAAGCACAGGCTCCATGTCTGTCTCCAGGGTCCTAAAATCCTAGCTCAGGGCCAGTCAGAGACTTGCTGCTCAGGGATCAGTGCGTGATTGTTTAAATCTGAGTTATGAGTAGCCTTAACCAGCTTGGCTTGGATTTCAGCATTTCTAATTGCACAAACAATATTGTAGCAACAGCCGTAGAAATAAAAGACAAAAAAGTCATTTACAATCTCTCAAATTTTAAGGGTCTTTCCAGGCTATCTCTCATCTATCCTTGTGAATGTATGGTTTTTAAAGTTGCTCTTTCAGCCAGATAGACTTTTGTATCCTGCTTTTTTCTCCACGTAGAATACTATCAGGAGAACACATTTCCACAGTTTATGAGACCTTTATTCTAGAGATTGCATATATTCCATGGAGTGGATGAAGCCCCGTGGCTTACAGGGGCTTTGGGGTTTTTTTGACGTTTAAACATTCTCCAGTTCTTTGCGGTTTCAGACAGTAGTGCGATGAACGTCGTTTCTATGGGTTCTTCCCTCTCAGCCCCTACACATTCAGGAAGGATGCATCACCTGAGCACAACATTCTAGCACATTATGTGCCACCCCCCCTAAGAAAAATAAAACGGAGTCATTTCAGTGACTGCTCAGTCACCAGATGATTGAATAATGATATTGAAACAGATTCTGCCCCTTTTAAACTTTGCCTCAAGTTTTCTTTCTTATTTGATGAGCTCTTTCCCCATCTTTGGCACCCTCCACCCAAAGAGTCTTGTGATTTGCTATTTCCTACCTCCATTCGGAGCAATGGTGGACTCAACACTGCTTCTTGCCTCGATTCATGTAACACTGTGCCTTTTCACTTACCCCATGTTTTGCTTTCTTAAACTGCTTCTTGGTCTTCATTTCCACCCCAGCATTAGCAGTTGGCTTTTTACCTTGGGACTCTTTGTTATGGAGAAACGAGCTTTTATCTTTTCACTAGAATTCGCCTGTATGGGTAAATGAGTAGCGAGCAAACCAGGATGAGTGTCCTGGGGGAGCCGAGCATTCATTCTGTTCCCTTCTGCTCTGTGTGCTGGGTGACACAGGAGGTCTCTTTGTGTCCCTGCCAAATGGCAAGTCAGCCACTTTGTGGCTCCCGGCCGCTTACTCCGGTAGAAGGTGGCGTGAGGTGCTGTCCTGAATGTGCAGAGCAGAGTCCGCATCGCGGCGGGAAAGGGTGAGGCCAGCACAACTGTGAGTGCTCTGAGCACAGGGCTCATGTCAGGCTTGGCTTCTGCTGTGTCCCCAACACCTAGCTCAAGGCCTGGCCTGCAGCCAGTGCTCAGTGCTGGATTGCAGAATAAATCATTGGATGAAAGGAGAAGGCTTCCAGAGAGAGGGGCATCTGCACTGGTTCTTGTCAGGTGGAGTCCATGCAATGGAGAAAAGATGAAGCGAGAAAGAGCTTTCAGTAAGGACCTTGTTCAGCCCACGGCACTGATGGATATGTGTGTGTGTGTGTGTGTGTGTGTGTGTGTGTGTGTGTGTGTGTCTTGGTCTCAGTTCCATTGGAGGTTGGATAGAGAGATCATTCATTCATTCATCAAACATTATTTAAGTGTGTAATACATACCTGGCTTTATCCTAGGCAAAAATTCCAGTCCCCGTGAGGCCGATGTTCTCGTGGGGGGACAGCCAATAACGAAGGCAAGAAAAAGTTCTGCACAGAGCATGGTCAGTGAGGAAAAATGCCATGGAGAAGGTGAAGCAGGCACCAGCCATGCTCCCACTCCTTGTTTAGTTTTTGCATTTTAGTTTGTTTACAAAAATTATACAGGAAAAAAAAATGAATACCTTTGCACAGTAAGAAATTCATACAATACAGGAATAGTGTAGAGGCCATCAAAGGAAAGAGCCCACCAGCAACCTGCTCTGACCTGCTCCCTGCCCCAGAGGTTAGATGTCTGTCCTTCCAGACCTTTCTCTCTGCATTTATATCAATATCCATATACACATGCATGTCTTTAAGTTTTTCTCCCAACACAAATGTGATTATACTAACGTGTTGCTCTTGCCTTTTTTCACTCAACAATATTTTGATGACCTCCTTTTCATGTCAGGACATACACACCCACCCTGTCTTGTGACATGCTGCAGAGGATTTCAGAGGAGGGATGTCTGTGATTGATTTAACCACTTCCCCACGGAGGGACCTTCCATCTATTTCCAGCCTGTCAAGATCACAGTTGATGACGCAGCAGTGAGCATCCTTGGGTGTGTCTTGGTGGGCGGGGGAGCGCATTCTGGTAGGATGGAGACTTAGAAGGGGAATCGGTCTTGCATGTTGATACATGCTGCAAAACTGTACTCCAAACAGACTGCCCTGATCTCCTCCTCCACCCAGAGGGCCTGTTTGCCCAGACTCCCACCTAGCCTGCCCCTCTTTTTTCCCCTTTGGGCCATCCTGCCAACAAAGCTTTGTTTCTCTTAAGTCAGCATCTAGGTGGGACAGTGCTGCTAACAGGGATCTCTGTGGCCCTGAAGGCTCACGTGGGCTTCTGTCCACTTCACAGAGGGTCAGAGTTGGAAAGACCTTCTGAGACTCTCCAGTCCAACCTGCTCCCTGTTGGGATGGGGAAACTGAGGTCCAGTGAGGAGACAGGACTTCCTCTGAATGCCTCGTGTGTGAAGGGCAGCCTGGGGACCAGAACCCTGATCTCCTCTCTTTGCTTGGAGGACAAGCATCTAGACAGGCTGTGCAGATTCATATTTTTGTGAGAGGTATTAGAGTATGATGTTGGAGAGCATGGGCTCCGGAGCCAGATGGCCTGGAGTCAAATTCCAGCTGTCAAAGCTGTGTAACTCAGGGCAAGTTGCTGAACTCCTCTGATCCTCAGTATCCTTATCTGTAAAGTGGGTCTAACAGTAACCCCTATCTTAGAGGCTCTTGTGAAGACTGTCTGAGTTCATACATGCAGAGCACAGGTCAGGGCGGGGGCTGTGGGTTCTAATTATTCATCTTGCTCCTGGAGGGAAATGCTGTCCATTCAATGTTAATTCTCTTGGTACTTACCCCATGCCATTCACTGTACCAAGGCACATCAGAGAGGAGAGAATGAGAAAGGGCAGGAATTGCTAAATCCAAAGTCATGAGTATTTACCCCTTGTTTTCTTCTGAGTTTTGTATTGATAGTTTTGCCCTTACATTAAGATTTTGATCCATTTGGAATTAATTTATATATATAGTGTGAGGTAGGGGTCTAACTTCATTCTTTTGCCAGTGGCCGTCCTGTTGTTCTAGCACCATTTGTGGAAAAGACTATTCTTTCTTCATTGGATGGTCTTGGCACCCATGTTAAACATCAGCTGACCATAGATATGTTGGTTTATTTCTGGACTCTCAATTCTATTCCGTTTGACTTGTATGTGTCTGTCTTTGTGCCAGTACCATGCTGTCTTGATTACTGTAGCTTTGTAGTAAGCTTTGAAATCAAGAAGTGTGAGTCTTCCTGTTTTGTTCTTTTTCAAGATTGTTTTTGCTATCCACCATGGTCCCTTGCAACTCTATATAAATTTTAGAATCAGTTTGTCAATTTCTATAAAGAAGTCATCTGGGATTCTGCTGGGGATTGCATTTAATCTGTAGATCAGGTTGGGAAATTGCTGTCTGAACAATATTAAGTCTTCCAAACCATGAACATGGGTTGTTTTTCCAATTATTTAGATCTTTTAAAATGTCTTTCAACAATATTTTGTAGTTTTCAGTGTGCAAGTCTTATACTTCTTTTGTTAATTTATTCATTTTAATGCTATTGTTAATATAATTGTTTTAAAGATTTCATTTTGGATTGTTCATTGCAAGTATATAGTAATACAGTTGATATTTATGTATTGATCTTATTTCCTGCAACCTAATGAACTCTTTTATTAGTTCTAATAGTTTTTAGGGGATCCCCTAGTATTTACTACATTCAAGATGATGTCGTCAGTGAATAGAGTTATTTTTTACTTCTTCCTTTCCAATCTGAATGCCTTTTATTTCTTTTACTTGCCTAATTGCCTTGGCTAGAGCCTCCAGTACAATACTGAATAGAAGTAGGGAGAACAGACATCCTTGCCTTGTTCTTGATCTTAGAGGGAATGCATCCAATATTTTACAATTAAGTATAATGTTAAACAGTGGGTTTTTTGTAGATGCCCTTTAATAGGTTGAGGAAGTTCCCATCTATTACTAGTTTGTTGAAAGTTTTTACCAAGAAAAGCTATGGGATTTTGTCAGAAGCTTATTTTATGTCAGTTGGGATGATCATGTGATTCTTCTTTTTTATTCTATTGGTATGCTGTATTACATTAATTGATTTTCAGATGCTGAACCAACCTTGCATTCCTGTAATAACTCCCACTTGGTCATGGTGTATAATTCTTTTTATATGTTACTGTGTTCAGTTTGCTAATATTTTTATTGAGGATTTTTAGATTCGTGTTTGTAAGAGATCTTATCTGTAGTTTTGCTTTCCTGTATGTTCTTTCTTCCTCTAGCCTTCTGAGAATGCCCCAGAGTTCAGATTAACCATCAAGGCCCCCATGCTTGGGCCAAATTATCAGCTGGCCCCTGGGAGGGGCACCAAAGTATCTTTGCAAACATCTACACAAGTGCCTGGGGAGATAGGGCTCACTGACTTTGGCTGAGTGCTGGGCCCTCTTACAAGTATTCTTTCATTTGACCTTCTCAACAACCTGCTGTAAGTATTATCACTATGCCCATGTATAGATGGGGAAACTGTATGTGGTGGATCTATGGACTGCCCTCACAACAGATGCTTTTGATGACATCTCATCATATAATGAATGTGGAATGGACTGAATGTTTATGACCCCCGCAAATCTATACATTGAAATCCTAACTCCCAAGGTAATGATTTTAGGAGGTGAGGACTTTGGGAAGTGATTAGGTCATGAGAGTGGAGCCCTTATGAATGGAAATCGTACCCTTATAAAAGAGGCCCCAGAGAACTCTCATGTCCCTCTGCCACATGAGATTACAGTGAGAGGACAGTGGTAAATGAACCAGGAAGTGGACTTTTATCAGACTCTGAATCTTCTGGTGCTTTGATCTTGGACTTTCAGTCTCCCGAACTGTAAGAAATAAATTTGTATTTGTAATAAGTCATCTAGTTTATGGTATTCTGTTACAGCAGCCTGAATCGACTGAGAATGTACAGTTAGATTAATTTCACTTTCTTGTTTTTATTTTAAAGAATAACGTAACAAACATCCCTACTCTCACCACTCAGCTGTTAGCATTTCTCATATTTGCTTATAGTTTGCTTTTCATCAAAGAAATAAGGTATTACAAATAAAGCTAAATGTCATTTAACCGCCCCTTCCCCAACTCCTCAGAGACCAGGATTCTCACTCTTTTGGTGGTTAGTCTTCTAGACAGAACATGTTGAGACTTTTCCATGTGTAAATATGTATCTAAAAATAGCATTTTTTTGCATTTATGTTTTTAATAATTTTTATTTCATAAACACAAATATTTACATAGCTGTATGAATTTGGAGTTTGTATTTATTTTACCAAAAATGGGATTACTTTTATACATATTTTCCTGCTTTTTGTTTTCCTCACTCTTCAGTATCTTGAAGAAATCCCTCTAATTTTGCCACAGCTCTAATCCATTTATTTTTATGGCTGCATAAGATGGATATGTCCATCCACTGATGATTTAATGGGCAGCTAGTGTCTTGTCATGGTGAACAATTGTGTGACAAACACACATATATTCTTAGGTACCAGTGTTTTTATTTTATAAGGTATATTTCTTGGAGAGAGAGTGCCACATCAAAGAATATGCGTATTTTTACATTATTACGACTTTTCTGGAAATAATTCTCATAAAGGCTGAAATAATTCTCACTTTCTAGATTTGAACAAGAAAACCCATTTTCTCACAACTTCCTGGAAGTAGATGTTACATCACTTAAAATATACAATCCAGTCTGATGGTTGAAAGATAATATCCTCTTGTTATTTCAATTTACATAGCCCAGAGTTTGAACATCTTTTCATATGTTTGTTGACCTTTTGGACTTGCTCTTCTGTGATGTGCTTATTCATGTACTTATCCCAATTTAAAATTGAAAACATAATTCCTTTTAGCAGCTCATTGGTATATTATAAATATTAACCTTCAATTTTCTGTACTGCAAATATTTCCCCGAATCTATTATTTGTCTAAGTCGATTTTGTTTATCTGATGCCAAAAAACAAGTTTTAATTTTCATATCATCGAAAAAATTTTGATGATAAAAAATTACTTTTCTTTTACAGCTTTGGGGTTTTTAGACTTCAGAAGATCACCTATATTTAATTTTGGAGTGGTTCAAAAGATCAATGGAATAGTGTACTTCTGGGTTTGTTATGTAAAACCGTCAGTAGTCACCAATCCACTGTGGCGTGTTAGGACCACTTCAAAAATAACGTAATTCATTCTGTAAATATTTATTCAGGCCTTGCTGTTTATCAGTTTCCAAAGAACTACACATGTATTATTCACTGACCTTTCAAAACATTCTGTGACGTGGTACCATTATTATTCCCAATTTATAGGCAAGGAAACTGAGGTACAGTGCGGTTAAGTCCCTTAAGATTACAAAGAAGATAAGTGGCAGAACTGGCTTCCAAATCCTCACCTCCCCCTGCTCTGGAGCCCATGCTCACAACCACTGGGCACATAGCTACAGAGGGAGATTGAGTCTGCACAGGCCCAGAAACAGACTCTGATTCTAACAGAAATCAGGTACCCGGAGGGCGGTCTGGTTTCCACTTGGAGTGTCCCAAGGCTAGGTTTCCACTTGGAGTGTTCCAAGGCTGAAATCAAGGGACTGCAGGGTTGTCTATGGTCTTTTGGAGGCTCTAGGGGAGGATCTGTTTTCTTGCTCATTCAGGTGGTTGGCAGAACTCAGTTCGTTGCGATTGTAGGACTGAGGTCCCCGTTTCTTTGCTGGGGGGCTGCAACTTCTAGAGGCAGCCTGCATTCCTGGCCGGTAGTTCTTTCCTCCATTTCCCAAAGTATGGAAAGGTATTTCCAGCAGGCTCATCCCTGTCTTGCTTTAAATCTCTCCTACCTCTTCCTCTGCCGCATGTCTCTGCCAGTCTCTCCCTGAAGGTCTCTCCAGCCACTGGGGAAAGAATCTTTGCTTGTACAGGCACGTATGATTAGATGGGGGCGCGCCTGTGTAATCCAGGCTGCTCTCCCTCTCAAGGTCCACACCCCGAATTCCAACTGCAGTTCTTTTTGCCGTGGAATGAAAAATATTCACGGGCTCTGGGATTAACACATAGAGATCTTTGGGGAGCCATTCTTCTGCTGGGAATTGGTCTCATTTGAAGGCTCATTCACACATGGGTCTGCTGGTTGATGCTGCCTGATGGCTGAGATGTTATTGGGGCAGTCAGCTGGGACACCCCCATGTGATCTCTCCATGTGGCCCGGGCATCCTCACAGCACGGTGCCTGGGTTGCAAGGGTGAGTGAAGAGAGAAAGGCAGAGAGAGAAAGACAGAGACAGAGAGAGAAGCTGTATCATTTTTACATCCTAGCCTTAGCAGTCATACAGCATCATTCCCTCCCCTCCAACCCTTGGTGGGAAGTGACAAGTTCTTCAAGAGCACATGGGACCGAAAATATTTTGGAAAATGCAGTCAGCCATCCCCTCCTAGATAGAAGTCGTAATAACCACAGTACTAATAATAGTAATAGCTACAGTAGTAGTATTTATTGAGTTCTTATGAAGTGTCGTGCTCTGTTCTAAGCGACTTACGTGCATCATCTTACGGGAATCCCCACAATCACCCTAGGATACAGTTACTATTGATATTATTATTTACATTTGCAGGTGGACACGGAAATGCAATTTTAGTGGAAACCGACACACAGATGGGGAGCTGGAGCGAGCTCAGGTAATAGCTGGGTTTGGGTGGATGGATTTCTGAGGAAGCAGACTTGGTGATGGAAGCTAGGCTTGGGGAAGTGGAGGAGAGAAAACACGCTGGGCAGGGTCTGGGTAAGTCCTTGCAGTCCCAACTTGAGCCAGGCTTTGTGGGGCAGCAGTGGTGATGGGAAAGGTGTTCTGTATTTAGGGCACAGGCCGAATCAAAGGCCTGGAGGCCAGACATCCCGTGGTGAGTAGGGTGGTGTGGGTATTTTGTTCTAGGGTAGAGCTGGGGGATGGGGGATGTTGAGGAGAAGCAGTGACGAGCCATGAGGTTGGCTGGGATGTGTAAATTTCTGCTGGGGACTGGGGAGCTCTGGTGGGTGTGAGAGCGGACGTGACGGCAAGAAGGGCTTTTCTGATCTGGAGGGGCGGTCTTAGGCGAAGGGACTGAGGCTGGACCCCTGGCTGGCCTGAAGTCTGGTCTTTATCTTCAAGCAACCACTCCCCCTCCTCCACCCCTTCTCCTTTAGCCTGAAGAGAGATCTGTCCCCATAGTGACCTGCTGAAGGCCAGCCGGATAGTGGCCGTCAGGGAAGGCACGGGAGCTGGGCTGCAGAGACCCAGCCTGGGGTTTCCTCCCTCCCCTGCTCAGCTGGGAGACCCCCGCCCCACTGTGCTCTGGGCTTGGCAGTGGGGCTGTGTGCATCCACCCGGGTTCCGCGTGGTTCTCTCTCCTTTCTGTGAGTCTCTCTTTGGTGCTGTGTCTCTCTTTTCCTTTATGGCTCTCGTCCCCTTTGCCCCTGTCCTCAGGCAATAACATATTTCTGCCCCAGGTTTGAGGCCCTTTTACAGATGAAGAAACTGAGGCACTGAGAGAGGCCCCTTCAGAAAAGTTGATGTCAGGGCTTTGGGGCAGTTGGGGTGCTGAATACTCTGCGGGGCTTTCTGCTGCCAGAATAAGTGCCATTCAGCAAAAACTCACAGTACCTGCCTGGGCTACCACGGGCCTGGAGGGCAACCAGATGCATCCCTTAAGGAGCTTGGCCAGGCGCTGCTATAATTTGCTTAATTTTTCTGTGCCTCTGTTTCTTTAACTGTAAAATGGGAGTAACAAAAATATCTACTTCGTGGGATTACATGAGGATTAGATGGGATGGTGCACGTAGAGTGAGTGCTCTGGAGAGTTCCTGACCCCTACCATGAGCTACATAGGTATTTGTAAATAAATATGAGATGTTATACACAGCTGAGCCTGGTGGTTAGAGCATAGGGTTTAGAGTGTGATGCACACTCACTATTTCCTTAACTGTGTGGTCCCAGGTGGGTTATTTAACCTTTCTGAGCCTCGGTTTCCTTTTCTACAAAATAAAGATAAGTCAGATTTGGAATAAGGATCTAATGAGATTGTGCAGCTGAAGTGCCTAGCAGAGAGTGAGTGCTCCAGTAAATTGGCCCGTTGGGACCCTCCTTCACCCCAGGTCAAGGGCAGGAATAGCTGCAGCAGAGGATGGGGTAATGGTGGGAAGAGTCCTATTGGAGCATCAGGGATAGCCTTGTCCTCCTTCCCCAAACCCCAGTGCCCCTGAACACTGGTAGTGGCCTTCAGGTATTCATCCTTCACTGCCCTCTCCCCTTTTCTCTCTTTTGGGGACTGCTTTTTTCCCCCCTCCACGTGACTCCAGTGGGAACTGCAATTCCAGGTCTTGTCTCTCTGCCCCAGAGCGGATCATGTGATTCCAGCCAGCTAATCAGGAGACCTCACCTGCCTGGAAACAGTGATTGGTCCAGAATTGGGCGTGTGGTTCAAGGAGGGTCCATCAGAGTTCCTTTGGGGGGAAAGTGGTAGTGGTGCTGGGAGAGAGAGGATGTTGTGAAATCAGAAGCAGTAGGACCAGCAAAGACCATCCTCCCCATCACCTGGAACAAGCCTCCTTGATATTTTAACTGACACAGAGAGCGACAGGTTTTTGAGGATAGAACCGCTGGATCCAGCCATGCCTGGAGATGGTATTGGGCTCCCAGTTAAATAAACCAATCAACACTCTTTTTCACCTGAGCCAGTTTGGATCAGGTTCTGTGAGTCAGCCCAAAGGGTCTAGATTAACGCAGAGTCACATTTGGTGCCCTTTCCTCTTCCATCCATCCACCCGTCATCCTCCTGTTCATCTCCCTGCCTAATCTTTTTTGTTTTTCTTTTTGCGGTACGCAGGCCTCTCACCGTTGTGGCCTCTCCCGTTGCGGAGCACAGGCTCCGGACGCGCAGGCTCAGCGGCCATGGCTCACGGGCCCAGCCGCTCCGCGGCACGTGGGATCCTCCCGGACCGGGGCACGAACCCGCGTCCCCTGCATCGGCAGGCGGACTCTCAACCACCGCGCCACCAGGGAAGCCCCCGGCCTAATCTTGCTCCTCTCCGTCCCCTGGTCTGTCACTGTAGTTCAAGCTTTTAATCTACTTCTTTCCAGTGGTCCCCCAAAGTAGGGGAGGAGACGAGAGAAAGGAAGACACAGTGGAAGGAGGCAATAGAACGCGGAGGTAAAGATGCACCATTTGAGTTGGAGCCTGAGAAATGAGGCCCCATCTGCAGCAACCCCACAGATTTACGCAACCCCACGGATTTACACAACCCCATGGATTTGCGAAGCTAAGCCACTCTCATACCCACTGTCCTCCACTGGATCCCTGTGGCGACTCTGCAGTTAGCCTGCTAATTTTAGAGAGGGGAAAAACTGACACAGAGAGGGTGACTTGTTCAAGGTCACACAGCCAGAACTGGGAAAAGAACCTTGGTCTTCTGGCTTTAAACTTCATCCTCACAAAGCCACAGACTGTCAGAAGGGAAAGGCCCTCACTTCAAGCTTCCAAATATGATGATAAGGCAGCCTGAGGCCCAGATGAGAAAAGGCCTGGGTGGTTGTCTGCCCAGCAGAGTGGTGATTTACGAGATGCACGGAACAGGTGCGAATGTGTACACGCGGGCGCACACACACAGACACGCACACACACACAGAGGCAACAGCCCCTCTCATTTTTGTGCCCAGGGAATGACTAAAAGCATTCAGGGTGACGGGGATGGGTGAAGCGGAGCCGCTGCCAGGAGCGTAAGAGACGGATCTTTAAGAAAGTATTTCAGACAATAAATAGTGCTGCATGGCTTCCCACGCAAAGCCCGGCCTCCTTCCTTTCATGATGGTGCAGGCCTGCTTCCCAGAGCCTCCACACTCACTCCGTGTCTGGTGTCCTGAGCCTTGCCCATATCTCTAAATAATGCGCGTCTGCCACTATTTCCTGACTCATCAGTTTTAGACATTATCTATTGACTTTCTGCTGTGATGGATGAGGACCGCTCTCCTACTCACGCCGCCCCCACTCACTGCAGCATCCCGGTGTTAATTTCCAGCGCGTCCAGTGCTTACCTTCCTAACCTTGAGGACACTACTTCCTCTTCTGTTTCTTGGTTCTGCAGGGCTGGCTGCCCCTCCCGTGGCTCCCAAAGCCCTTCTTGGTCAGAAGAGGCTCTCCAGGCCCCTGCCTTCCCTGCAGCTCCACACGCCGCCCTCCCAAGGTCCAACTGATTGCCTGTGGCGACCAGCGGTCACGGCCGTCCTAGGATCCTCGGCCTTGTGTTCCTCCTCCCATCACTCTATCCTTCCTCTTGTGTCCTGTCCCCCACCCCAGGCTCTGCCATGATCCCCTGCAAGGCGGCGGGTGTCAGCGTGGCCAGAAGTCCTTCCTGTGGACATTCAGCTTCTTGGGGTCCTAAGGCCAGACGGTCTCTGGTGTGGCCTTCCCATCTTCCCCATCAGCACTTTGAAACAGAAATGAAAGTCTCCAGGGGGCTTTCTCTGATGAAATCATCTGGCTTCATTATGTCATTAGAAAAAGAGAGGGCTTCCCTGGTGGCACAGTGGTTAAGAATCCGCCTGCCAATGCAGGGGACACGGGTTCGAGCCCTGCTCCGGGAAGATCCCACATGCTGCGGAGCAACTAAGCCCGTGCGCCACAACTACTGAGCCTGCGCTCTAGAGCTGGCGTGCCACAGCTACCGAAGCCCGCACACCTAGAGCCCGTGCTCCGCAACAAGAGGAGCCACCGCAACGAGAAGCCCGGGCACTGCAGCGAAGAGCAGCCCTGGCTCCCCGCAGCTAGAGAAAGCCCGCGCACAGCAGCGAAGACCCAACACGGCCAAAAATAAATAAATAAAATAAATAAATTTATAAAAAAAAAAAAGGGAAAACACACCACGGACCGATGGGCATTTGACAAGTGTTAGCAGCCAGAGCCAGAGTTTGCGATTGGGTAGCTCTCTCCCTTTACCTTTAAAATCTGAACAGTGGGGCCTTTTGTGGGGCTTGTCTCTTCTGCTGGGCCCTTCTGAGTCACTGCATGTTTTTATATGTTCAGTAATATACAGTGTGAGTCATTCTCCAGCTTGGGGGTATTTCGGGACTTGTGCTGTTTTACTTACAATTGCAGGAAAAACATCAAATATTACAGAGGTCATAAAAAATACAGCAAATTCATATGACCCAACTCAGTGTGTGCACAATGTCAGGGCTGGGAAGGGAGCTGGGGCACGAGGTCATTGTGAAAGGTTCTTGGGTAGGGGTGAGTGAAGTTGAATGCCAACCATGACCCCTTTTTGCTGAAGTTGGAGAACGGGGCGATTATGACATCCCTAAGAAACCTTCTGATGTCGAAGGCAGAACATGCTGGCCTCTCGATCCAGCTCCTGAGGGTTTAGGGAGAAAGCAATGGTTCCACCCTCAATGACAGCTGTGCCTTCTAGATTCGCTCGTCTTTAGACTTGGTGTGCAGGGTGGGAGTGCTTGGATGGAAGTGGGGATGGAGGAAACGGTGCTGAAGTACTGCTTTCTCCAGTGGTCCAAGGCTTCAGTCTGCAGTGCCCCGACAGAGCCCCCTTCTTGAGGAGCTGGGGGCTAAAGTGGCTGGCTTTAGCTGGGGAAGGGCTGAAGCAGGTGCATTTGCTTCGATAAGATTTATGAAGACAGGAAGGGATGCCGAGTGGACCCACGGGCCTTCACAATAATGGAGAAACTGAGTCACAGTGGGAGAGGTTCCTGGGAGGTTGTCATGGGGCCAGTCCCTAAAACAGGGATGAGCATCACCTCCCCTCGCCTGAATGTCCCCCCTGCTGCCATGCTGCCTCTGATGTCACTGGCCTTGGGTCAGCCACTCTGTGGAGCTCAGTCTCCCCATCTGTAGCCCCTACGAGATTAGGGAAGACTGATCCAGCTTGGATGCTTTGCTTCTCTGATGGGCATCTATTTATCAGGCTCTGGGCCACCAAGTTCAGGGCCCCTGTCCCTCTGGGAGCCCAAGTCTTCAGGGCACTGGGGGCTGGTCCTAAGAAGCAAGGCGTGGCCCAGGTATGAGGGGTCCCAGCATTAATTGCATTCCGAGCACATGCCTACCTCTTGGAGCTGCGGGGCCTGTCTCTTTCTATTAGTTTAACAAGCCCTGGTATTAATGAGATTGCTCTATAATTGAACCTCTTCACGGGTCCCTCGGTAATGAAATTATGCTAATTTCATTCAGCACCACCAGGCATCCATCACGCGGGATCAGCTGGGAGCGGCCAGTGAGGCGGCGTGAATGCACCGCTAATTATCACCGAAATGAACAAACCCAGCAGTATTATTATTTCATCTTCTGCCCCTTCCCTTCCTCACTACCCGCCTCCCCCGCCCCATCCATAGTTTTGTCTTTTCATCCACGTGACTGCCCGGGCCGAGGTGGGGAGGGTGGTGGGGGGGTGGCGCGGGGAGGATGCCGCATCTCCACTGTGTGGCAGCACGGGGCCGGGAACCGCAGGCTGGAGACGCTGCCTGGGTGCTGGGCGCACCCGTGTGTCTGCGTGTGTGTGTGCACGTGCGTGGGAGAGCACAGTGTTTCTCAGCACATGTGAAACGTGCGTTGGTGTCTGAGTGTGCAAACACATCTGCGTTTGTGCGGGCGACTGGGTATGAACCCGTGGGTGTGTGGTTTGTGCTGTCTCTGCAGGTCTGTCTGCTTGTGTGGGAGTGCGTGTGCCTGTGTGATTGTGGTGTCTGTGTCAGTGTCGTGGCCAAGGGGGACAGTGTGTGTCTCCGATGTCTGGCTGAGTCCTTGTATGCATGTCTTTGTGGGTGTACATATCTGTTTGAGCAGGAACCTCAGCAACCATCTGTGCCTGGATCATTGAGTGTGAGCGTGTGGTGTAGACTAAGTACATTTGCACGTGGGGCTGGGTGTATCAGTATGTGTCTGAAGGCGTGTGTCTGGGATGCCTGCTGTGGTGTATATCTAGTGTGGCTTGTGTCAGTGTGAATGGGACTGCCACACTGTCTCTGTGCCTGTGTCATGTGTGAATCTCTGGGATCGCCTAGATGTGTCTGAACCTGTGCATATATATGTCTGGCCACGTGTCTGAGTGCGTACAGCTTTCGTGGAAAACCCAGTGGCCTGGGAATGGTGGCCGGCTGGAAGATGCCACACCCAGAGTGGTTCACAGTGAAGCTACCGGGGAACCATGATGAGGAGGAGACAACAGGACCTCCTCACCCCCTGCTCCATTTGCTGGACCCCAAGGAATCCTCCTGGGCTCAAGTTTTCCCAGTTATAAAACGGGAGAGGGAGGGCTTCCCTGGTGGCGCAGTGGTTGAGAGTCCGCCTGCCGATGCAGGGGACACGGGTTCGTGCCCTGGTCTGGGAAGATCCCACATGCCGCGGAGCGGCTGGGCCCGTGAGCCGTGGCCGCTGAGCCTGCGCGTCCGGAGCCTGTGCTCCGCAACGGGAGAGGCCACAGCAGTGAGAGGCCCGTGTACCACACACAAAAAAAGAAAAAAAATGGGAGAGGGAGAAACAGGCAGCTAGTTTGCTGCAAGTTTTTGAATGGGTGTTAAATTTTGTCAAATGCATTCGACGAATTTATGAAGATGATACTATGGTTTTTCTCCTTTTTTTTTGTTAATGTGATAAGTTACATTGTATGCCTTTCAAATATTAAATCATTCTTGCATACAGAGATAGATCCCACTTTGTTGCCATGATGCATTATCCTTTTTACATATTGCTGGATTCTATTTGCTAATATTTTATCAATTATTTCAGCGTAGAAGCAGGAGATTGTACATATTGCACAATTTTCTTTTATTGTAATATCTGTGTCTCTGGGGTTTTTTTTGTAGTATCTTATTGTTTTTATTGTGTTAAAATACAGCGTGAAATTCACCATTTTAACGCTTTAAAGTGTATAATTCAGTGGCATTAAGTACATACACAATGTCATGTGATCATTACTACTATCTAGTTCCAGAACATTTTCATCACCCCAAAAGAAAACCCCGTACACATTAAGCATCCACTTCCCATTCCCCTCCTGCTCTCTTGCCCCCTGGCAACCAGTAATCTGTTTTATGTCTCTCTGGATTTGTTTATTCTGTGTATTTCATATAAATGAATTACACATTAAACCTTTTGTGCTAGGCTTCTCTCAGTATAATGTTTTCAAAGTTCATCTCTTGTAGTGTGTATAAGTACTTCATTCATTTTTCTTGGCTAAATAATACCCCTTTGTATGGATATACTATATTTTGTTTATCCATTCGTTAGTTTATGGACATGTGGCCAATTCCCCCTTTTGGCTGTCATGAATAGCGCTCCTATGAACATTCGTTTGCAAGCTTTTGTTTGAACACTTGTTTTCAATTCTCTTAGGTACATACTTAAGAATGGAATCTCTGGGTCATATGGTTTAATAGTATGTTAACCACGTTTAACTTATTGAGGAACTGCCAAACTGATTTCCAAAGTGGCTGCATCATTTTACATTCCCACCATGTATGAAGACTCTAAATCATCACCAACACTTGTTATTTTCCAGTTTCTTTTGTAGTTGCTGTTAATTGTAGCCAAGCTAGTGGGTGTGAAGTGCTACCTTATTGTGACTTTGACTTGAGCTTCCCTGACGACTAATGACCTTGAGCTTCACTTTATGTGCTTATTGGCAATTTACATATCTTCTTTAGAAAAGTAGCTGTTCAATTCTTTTTTTTTAACATCTTTATTGGATTATAATTGCTTTACAATGGCGTGTTAGTTTCTGCTTTATAACAAAGCTATACACATACATATGTCCCCGTACCTCTTCCCTCTTGCGTCTCCCTCCCTCCCACCCTCCCGATCCCACCCCTCTAGGTGGTCACAAAGCACCGAGCTGATCTCCCTGTGCTATGCGGCTGCTTCCCACTCTTATCTACTCTACGTTTGGTAGTGTATATATGTCCACGCCACTCTCTCACTTTATCACAGCTTACCCTTCCCCCTTCCCATATCCTCAAGTCCATTCTCTAGGACGTCTGTGTCTTTATTCCCGTCTTGCCCCTAGGTTCTTCATGACCATTTTTTTTTCTCTTAGATTCCATATATATGTGTTAGCATACGGTATTTGTTTTTCTCTTCTGACTTACTTCACTCTGTATGACAGACTCGAGGTCCATCCACCTCACTACAAATAACTCAATTTCATTTCTTTTTATGGCTGAGTAATATTCCATTGTATATATGTGCCACATCTTCTTTATCCATTCATCTGTTGATGGACACTTGGGTTGCTTCCATGTCCTGGCTATTGTAAATAGAGCTGCAATGAACATTTTGGTACAGGTCTCTTTTTGAATTATGGTTTTCTCAGGGTATATGCCCAGGAGTAGGATTGCCGGGTCGTATGGTAGTTCTATTTTTAGTTTTTTAAGGAACCTCCATGCTGTTCTCCAGAGTGGCTGTATCAATTTACATTCCCACCAACAGTGAAAGAGGGTTCCCTTTTCTCCACACCCTCTCCAGCATTTATTGTTTGTAGATATTTTGATGATGGCCATTCTGGCTGGTGTGCGATGATATCTCATTGTAGTTTTGATTTGCATTTCTCTAATGATTAATGATATTGAGCATTCTTTCATGTGTTTGTTGGCAATCTGTATATCTTCTTGGGAGAAATGTCTGTTTAGGTCTTCTGCCCATTTCTGGATTGGGTTGTTTGTTTTTTTGATATTGAGCTGCATGAGCTGCTTGTAAATTTTGGAGATTAGTTCTTTGTCAGTTGCTTCATTTGAAAATATTGTCTCCCATTCTGAGGGTTGTCTTTTCACCTTGTTTATGGTTTCCTTTGCTTTGCAAAAGCTTTTAAGTTTCATTAGGTCCCATTTGTTTCTTTTTGTTTTTATTTCCATTACTCTAGGAGATGGGTCAAAAAGGATCTTGCTGTGATTTATGTCATAGAGCGTTCTGCCTATGTTTTCCTCGAAGAGTTGTATAGTGTCTGGCCTTACATTTAGGTCTTTCATCCATTTTGAGTTTATTTTTGTGTATGGTGTTAGGGAGTGTTCTAATTTCATACTTTTACATGTAGCTGTCCAGTTTTCCCAGCACCACTTATTGAAGAGGCTGTCCTTTCTCCACTGTACATTCCTTCCTCTTTTATCAAAGATAAGGTGACCATATGTATGTGGGTTTATCTCTGGGCTTTCTGTCCTGTTCCATTGATCTATATTTCTGTTTTCGTGCCAGTACCATACTGTCTTGATTACTGTAGCTTTGTAGTACAGTCTGAAGTCAGGGAGCCTGATTCCTCCAGCTCCGTTTTTCGTTCTCAAGATTGCTTTGGCTATTCGGGGTCTTTTGGGTTTCCATACAAATTGTGAAATTTTTTGCTCTAGTTGTGTGAAAAATGCCAGTGGTAGTTTGATGGGGACTGCATTGAATCTGTAGATTGCTTTGGGTAGTAGAGTCATTTTCACAATGTTGATTCTTCCAATCCAAGAACATGGTATATCTCTCCATCTATTAATATCATCTTTAATTTCTTTCATCAGTGTCTTATAATTTTCTGCATACAGGTCTTTTGTCTCCTTAGGTAGGTTTATTCCTAGATATTTTATTCTTTTTGTTGCAATGGTAAATGGGAGTGTTTTCTTGATTTCACTTTCAGATTTTTCATCATCAGTGTATAGGAATGCCAGAGATTTCTGTGCATTGATTTTGTATCCTGCTACTTTACCAAATGCATTGATTAGCTCTAGTAGTTTTCTGGTAGCATCTTTGGGATTCTCTATGTATAGTATCATGTAATCTGCAAACAGTGACAGCTTTACTTCATCTTTTCCGATTTGGATTCCTTTTATTTCCTTTTCTTCTCTGATTGCTGTGGCTAAAACTTCCAAAACTATGTTGAATAAGAGTGGTGAGAGTGGGCAACCTTGTCTTGTTCCTGATCTTAGTGGAAATGCTTTCAGTTTTTCACCATTGAGGACGATGTTGGCTGTGAGTTTGTCATATATGGCCTTTATTATGTTGAGGAAAGTTCCCTCTATGCCTACTTTCTGCAGGGTTTTTATCATAAATGGGTGTTGAATTTTGTCGAAAGCTTTCTCTGCATCTCTTGAGATGATCGCATGGTTTTTCTCCTTCAGTTTGTTAGTATGGTGTATCACGTTGATTGATTTGCGTATATTGAAGAATCCTTGCGTTCCTGGAATAAACCCCACTTGATCATGGTGTATCACTTTTAATGTGCTGTTGGATTAATGTCTGCTTTTTAATTGGAGTGTTTAGAACATCGACATTTAATGTTCTTAATATAGTTGGGTTTAAATCTCTCATCTTACTATTTGCTTTCTATTGACCTATCTCTTTTTCTTTCTGTCTTCCCTTTCTCTTTAATTTGGGCATCTAGAATACTTCTTTATTCCCTTTATTTCCTCTATTCTTTTTTCAGATATTGCTGTTTTTATTCTAACTCTACTGAGAGTTGATATTCTCCCACTTCAAATAAAATATAAGAACCTTAAACACTAACATTTCATTTATTCTTCTCTGTTCTTTGTGCTATTATTTTAATATATCTATATCTACATACATCTATCATCTATCTATATATCTATATCTATCTTCATCATCATCATCATCTATCTTCTACGTAAGTTACAAACTTCACAAAACAGTGTTATTATTTTTGATTCGAATAGTCATTTGTCGATTACAAAGCCAAAGGGAAGAAAAAAGTAATCTTTTAAATGTAATCACATGTTTACCATTTCCAGTGCTCTTCTTTTCTTCCTCAGAATCTGAGTTGCCATCTGATTAGCCCCAGCCTTAAGAAATTTTTGAGAGCATTTTTTTGTTGTAGTGCAGACCTGCTGACAATGAATTCTCTAAGCTTTGGTTTATCTGAAAATATCTTTATTTCACCCCAAATTTTGAAGGATATTTTTGCTAGATATATAACTCTGGATTGATAGTTTTCTCTTTCAACATCTTAAAGACTTCATTTCTATTTTTTCTTATCTGCATGTTTTCTGATGAGGTTACTTATCAATTTTATAATTATTAATTGCAGGCATTGTATTTTATCTCTGATTTTTAGATACATCTTTTACTTTTCTTTTTAGTGTTTTGACTACGAAATGCCTATGTGTGGCTTTCTTATATTTATATAAATGTTGGGGTCTCCTGAGCTTCTTGGATCTCTCAGCTGATGTTTTTCATCAAATTTGGAAACTATTCCTTCAAATACTTTTTGCTGTCCCACTCTCTCTCTCATCCTTCTAGAATTCCAATAACATCTATTTTAGACAACTTAATATTGTTGCACAGTAGCTGAGGCTCAGGTAATTTTTTAAAGGTTGTTTTCCTGCCTCTGTTCTTGAATTGTCTTCAAGTTTCCTGGCATTCTTCTGCTACCTCCAATCTGATTTTAAGACCATCTAGAGAATATTTCATTTCAGTTATGAAACTCCTCGGTTCCAGAATTTCCATTTGGTTCTCTTTATGGTTTGTATTTGAGGGTCTCCATTTTAAAAGTCTTCATGTTTATATTTTCCTTTAAGCTCTTTAACATTTATATATACCTGTTTAAAAGGCCTTGGTTGTTAATTCCAACTTCTAAATATCTCAAGATCTGTTTCTATTATCTGCTTTTCTTCTTAATTCTGGGTCACTTTTCCTGTGCATTTTGTTACTGTTTGTTTTGTTTTGTGTTTTGCACATGTAGGAACTTTTTATTGTATTGTGGATAATTTGGATTTTGCTATCTTCTTTTAAGTGGTGTTGAGTTTTGTTCTGGCAGTCATTTAAATTACTGGTGGATTCTCTTGATTCCGTTAAGCTCAATTTTATTTTTTGTTATGATGGGTCCATTTTAGGTTTTGTCTTAGTCTTAGGACATGACCCTTACTCTAAGATGTGCATAGATTTTCTGATTTCTCAGCTGGATGCCTGAGGTGTTTGGTGAGACTCTCTTCACTCTTATTAGGCCAAAACTCCCTACATGGTGTAACTTCTGATGTCCAGCAATCAGCCTTCATCACCAGCTCTCAGCTAGCCTTGCAGAGTCTTGGTCTGCACATGCATAGTACTTCTATTGGCCAAGGATCTTCAGGGGATCCCAACAGAAGTTTCTGGTTCCCAGCTTTTAAGCAGCCCCTCTATTCCAGTGCCCTGGCTTGAAAACCTGGAGGAGTTCAGGCTGGTGAAGTGCCCAAGGGAAAAACTTGAGAAAAGTGGAAGACTCCCACACAGTGTTCTTCTTTACCATGTTCCAGCTATGGTAAGGAACTTATGGCAACTTGCCAAATTTCTCCTTGCCTCAGTTTCATTATCCACAAAATGGAAATAATAGCAGTACCCAACTGATAGGGTTATTTCAAAGATTAAATAAGGTAATTCATGTAAAGTATTTAGAAGGGTGCTTATCATGTAGTAGGTGTTATATAAGAATTATCTGCTTTTTCCCTCCTTGCCCCATATAACTGGTTTGTGACTCATGCACACAGTGGCAGCCCTTGGAAGACAGGGCTTCATGGCGAGAGAGGCTCATTCTGGGCCCTTTTCCTGAGCTGCATGAGAAGATATTTGGGGCATCCATAGATCAGGAAGGTAATCATACTCTAGAAGAATCCTGCTGCCTGAATGGATTCCTCCATGGAACCAGCTAGGTGACTGCCTTTTGGAGTCACCATTTGCAAAGGCTCTACTCACTGCTACTGCCTCTGTTTAGCCCTCTATGATTTTGCTACCTCAGGAACGACTTGGGGTGGGTGGTGGCTACCCAGGGTGGAGAGGCATCTAGGTGCTTTGGGGTAGTTCGCGGCCACTGCCGTCTCAAAGTATCATGAGATGCTACTGATGCCCAACCCATTTCTTGCTTGCCTGAAGATTCTTTTTTCTTTTTAAACCTGGAATTTGATAAAGGCAGTAGAAGGTTGCACTGCAAATAATTGACCTATCTAAGTGAGGGCTGTCAACTACGCATCCCTTCTCGTGGGGATAGTGTAGGAGCTCGTCTGGATCCCCTCTGGAGAGCTGCCTCTTCTCGCTGACTCCACGTTCTGCATCCATGTGGACAGGCTTTCCCTGGCGGGTGCTGCCCACATTCCCTGAAATGCACCCATGGCTTGTCTTCATTTCTTGCAGGACCACATGAGAAGGTTGTCTTTCCTGAAGCCAAAGCCAGACAAATTTGTGGCAATTTTCCCAACATTCTTCCCAAAACTGCTCAAAATTAGGCCTCCATTCCCTAGGCTGAATTAACTGGGTGTCCGTGCCTGTGCCTCTGTCTGTTCCAGTCTGTGCTCAGTGCACCACTAGTTCCAAAGACCCTGAGTGGAGTTCTGTAGTCAAAGAAGTTTGGAACTATAGGTTAAATGGAGCGAAACAGGATTATTTATTGCAGGATTATTCTTATTCTGTTCACTCGCATTGTGACTCTTCCATACGCAGGAATCAGTGTTCCACTGTGTGTTCAGATCTTCACTGAGCATCTTCTCTTGGGATTAATGTTCTGTTCAACCCACCCACCTGGGGAAATGCTGGATTCGAGTAACAAGACTTGTAGTTTACCTTTGGGGAAGTTGGGCACTGGTGGCTTCTGTGTGTGTGAGTGTGTGTATTTCTGTTTAGCCCTTTTATTTCCAATAAATGGTTCTCTCTGGGTTCCTCAAGTGCTTGGAAGGCAAGGAGTATTTAGTAGTATTCTTATGATTTTTTGTTCTATAGCACTGAGGCCAGGCCTGCACTGGTAAGAGTGGATACAAACATTTGTCAGGAAGAAAAGGGACACAGACAGCCTTGCTTTTCCTCATGCTTCAGGCTCTCCAAGCTCAGGAGTGATCCCCACCTGAGGGAAACTGAGAACTGGGAGGCCCTTGGAGGCCATCGCATTCAACATTTTCACTTGGAAAATGCAGAAACTGAGGCCCAGTGAGGGGACCCTTGTACCAGGCTGTGAAGGATCAGAGGCCCTCTGAATGTCCAGATATAAGCCTATAGAAGAGTGCGTCTCAGATGAGGCTGCATTTTAGCATCACCTGGGGAAATTTTAAAAATCCTGGTGTCTACACTGCATCCAGAGCAACAAAATCATAAACTTGGGAGCAAGACCCGGGCATTAGCAGTTTTTCAATCTCTCCAGTGATCCCAATGTGGGGCCCAGCTTGAGAACCAGTGCTTCAGAGAGCATCGACACGCCTGGAAACCTAGGGGTTTGCAGAGATATCTCAGAGGTGCTGTGTGGTTAGATAGGGCAGGGGGTCTCCAGACCCTCTTCTTTTTCAAAGCTGCTCTGCTTGCATCTCTTTATTTGTAGCTCCCCTATAAAATATCACTAGAAGGAAAGCCCCCATCATGCTTCTCCAAGTCAACCCCTCCAACTTCACTGATGGGGAAGGGGTGACCTGCAGAACATCATGGAAGACTTTGACACCTCCAAGATTCGAACCCCATCTCCTGACCCCCAGCCCAGGTTCTGCGGCCACCTCTTGCCCTCAAATTCTTTTCTTTTTAAATGATTCAACACCGTACAAGTCATCCTCAAACCTCCTCATGTTTCCTTTTAATCCCACTGGCACAGCCATGCTCTCCTGTGGACCGGAAGTTTTGTTTTAGGTTCTACAGATTAATCAAGGATGGCCGGGGGTCACGGGGCACTTTGGGTATAGAGATTATGTCAGGGGCTGGGATTCGGGGTGGGGGGAGCAACTGACATCGAATTAGCCTTTATTTTAAGTTTTGTTGCAGCAATTACGACTTCTGAATAGCAGTAGTTGTTACTGAGGATGGTCGCCTAAGCAGTGCACATAATTATTATAATTACTGTGTACCTAATGATGCCTAATAAAGAGCAACACCACACAGAGGCGCAGTGGCTGCTCAGCCTGGTGGTCTGGGCTCCAGAGGGGGAGCAGCTGGGGTTCTGATGCCTGCGTGGGGCTTTTACAGGGATGCCAGGCTGCTTGTCTGCTGGAGACCAGGGGTTGCAGAGTGTGTGGGAAGAGAAAACTCCCAGAAACAATGTGCTGGCATCAGCTCAGAGGCAACCAATGTGGATGTGGCTGAACAGGAGCCATTGAATTCACGGTCTTATGTTCATGCTAATTCTTGGTCCTCAGGGAATCTGCTTAGGGAAGGCAGAAATGGATAGCACTTTATGGGCTCTGAGTACATGTGTGTGTGTGTGTGTGTGTGTGTGTGTGTGTGTGTGTGTTTGTTTATAAACAATAATCACTAATTTTTACAGAGGGTTATGTGCCAGGCAATTTCCATTCATCACCTCATTTAATTCTTCCAACAGCCCCATTTCACAGACTAGGAAATAGAGGCCCCATGGTCATCCCAATAATAAAACTGGCTGCCATTTATGAAGCGCTGTAATATCTACCAGGTACTGTACATGGATTATCTCACCTGATCCCCACAATAATCTTATTAGATAGGTTTTATTATCATTGTTTCTTATTTATTCCTACAATATAGATGAGAAACTGAGGCACGGGAAGGGAAAATGACTTGTCCAAGGTCATACAGCTCTTACATGGCAGAGCCAAGATTTGAACCCAGGCAGCCTAACACCTTTTTCCCTTCCCTCATTAATATGTATGAAATAACTAGAATATGCCAGGCACAGGCCAAAACAGATTACAGTCTAGTTGGGAAAGACAAAACAAAATCAAATAAGCAAATAAATATATAATATTTAGGATATATACAGGATAGCAGGACAAGGGGATGGACAGGAAGAGGATCTATTTTAAAGAGGACAGACAGTGAGGATCTCACTAATTATGAGAAATTTGAGTAACGACTTGAATGTAGTGAGGGGAGGAGCCATATAGATATTTCAGGGAACAGTGGTCTAACCAAGTGCAACAGCCAGTGCAAAGCGCCTGAGGCAGAAACATGTACAGAAGGATTCAAGAATCATGAAGAGGCTAGAGTGATGGAGCAGAGTGAATGAGAAGAAGAGAGCTGCAAGGAAAGATCAGAGTGGTGGTTGGGAGCCAGATCCTGTAAGGCCTTATAGACTAGGTTAAGAACTTAGCATTTCATTGTATTTTTTTTTTGCGGTACACGGGCCTCTCACTGCTGTGGCCTCTCCCACTGCGGAGCACAGGCTCCGGACGCGCAGGCCCAGTGGCCATGGCTCACGGGCCCAGGCGCTCCGCGGCATGTGGGATCTTCCCGGACCGGGGCACGAACCCGCGTCCCCTGCATCGGCAGGCGGACCCCCGACCACTGCGCCACCAGGGAAACCCAAGCATTTTATTTTAAATGTGATGGGAAGCCCTAGTTGGGTTTTGAGCAGAGGTGGGGCTTGGCTTAACTTTGGTTTTGTTTGGTTGCTGTGTATGTGGAGAAGGGACTGTGAGGGCCCCAGAGATGACCGTGGCTTGGACCAAGGGCAAAGCAGTGGTGGTGGTGAGAAGTGGCTGTATTCCCCATTTGTTTTGAAGGAAAGGCTGATTTGCTAATGGTTTGGGTGTGGGGCGAGAGAGGACGAGAGTGGCCATTGATGACTCCTGGGTGCCTTAGTCTGGGTTAGGATATCCTGAGAGCAGGATTCCAGTGTAAGGGAGTTATCTGAGAGGTGCTTCCAGGAAGCAACCACAGGGGAGAGAAGTGAGCTGGGGAAACAAGGGCAGCCAATAAATATGCAGAGCCAAGAAGTTACCAGTGTGGACACCTGCAGCTTATTTCTGCCGGGGACTTGGGGGAGTTAGCGTGGAGCACACATCTCAGACCCGAGGGGTGAGGGGCTGGGTCCCCATCTGTCAGCACTGTGTGCTGTCCTGCAAGACTTTGTAGTAGGCAGGTGTAGAGGTTAGTGCCGAGGAGATGGGGTGGGACATTGACTGCTCAGCTACACCAGGTTTTTAGCCAGACAATTGGGTAAATGGCCATGCCATCTCCTGAGACACGGGAACTTATACCTTAGACAAATGCTGTGCACTGGACCTCAGGCTCTATTTGGATCAAGGGTCAGCAATCTACAGCCTGGGGGCCAAATTCTTCCCTCTGTGCATTATGGTATTTAAAGCTTTATTGGAACCCAGTCACACTCCTTCCTTTCCTTGTTGTCTACGGCTGCTTTCCTGCCGCAACGGCAGTGTGGAGAGGTTGGGATGCAGACTGTGTAGCCCTCAAAGCCAAAAATACTATCTGGCCCTTAACGGGAAAAGTTTAGAAGCAAAGAGCAAAACCACATTCTAACTCTCAGATTCAGGGATTCCTTTGGAATCCAGATACAGGAAGTAAGGCGCTTGGAGGATCAGTGGTTGCAGAGGCCATCTCTGCCTCCAGGGCTGCGTGATGGGTCAGCTGTTGCCTGTGAAGTTCCCCGCCTCTCCATAGACGGAGAACCTCCCGACGACACACACAGAAGTTTGCAAGGTTTGTCCTTCCCTCACTTCCGCCTGCCCTTTGGCTTTGAACACCCCAATCAGATAAGAACGCTGCTCCCTCTGGACCTTTATCTTCCCAGGCCCACCTCTATCTGACCCGAATGTTCCGTCCTAATTGCCAATTCCTTGGAGAGAGGCTCTGATTGGCTCCTCTTGGGCCACACCCTCTCCTAGTCCAATCAATGATGGCAGGGGTGGTATCAAGCTGTAGAAGTCAGAAGGAGGGGTGTGGCCGGGCTTTCATCAGGTTCTTCCCGGTTCTCCGACCTACTGAAGTTCCCAGCTCCCCACCTGGCACTTCCACGGTGCTTGGCACAGAATGGGTGCTTTCTAATAACCACAATTCAGATAATCCGAGTTCCGGCCTCTACTTCTCCACCTACCAGCTGGGTGTCCTTGGCAAATCACCTGATCTTTCTCAGCCGCAGTTTTCCCACCTGGTTGGTTGTGAGAACAGCCAGCGATACCCCTGGCAGGAAAAGGCACCTCCTCAGGGTTGCGAATAAAGCATAAACCCTCACGTACTGGCCATCCAGAAGGAGATACTGACATTTGTGTTCTCCTAATTATAACCATTCTTACCAGGGACTTTCGGCACTCCCATCTCAGGACGAGTCTGGCCCTGCCCCGTCTCCCTCTCTCTCCCTCTCTGGTCCATGCTCCATGCTGTGGGCTGGGACCTGGACCCGGTAATGGGGCATCGTCCCTGCCCGGCGAGAACAAGGCGAGCTCAGCTGGCCTTAGTCACAGGTCAGCTGCTTCATGCCAATCCGCAGGGACTCGCGGACGCTCTGACAAGGGGCGGGGTGCGTGAGGGCTCCATTTCGGGCTCAGACACAGCTCCAGGTGCTGGAGGCCGTAAAACGGGACGGGCAGCGCAGCTGTGATTTGTGCAGCCCTGAGAACGGAACTACCCAGAACCCCAGCGTCTTCGCTCTCTGAAGGAGAACAGGTGTCTCCTGAAAGCAGGGTTTCTCTGCCTCGGCACTTGTGGACATTTTGAACCTGGTAAGTCTTCATTGTGGGTAGTAGTATCCTGTGCACTGAGCGGGTGTTTGGCGTCCTCCCTGACCTCTGCCCACTAGATGACAGCAAATCCACCACCGCCTCCAGTCGTAACAAACAAAAATGTCTCCAGACATTGCCAAATGCTTCCCTGGGTGGGGGAGGGCAAAATCACCCCCAGCTGAGAGCCACTGCCTTAGAGGATGATGCTTGGAGTGGTTTTTTGGAACAAATTCCATCAGACAGCCAGGAAGCACACCTGGGCAGGGCTGCTGGAGCATATGAGAGAGGGGAGGGCTTAGGCCTGGCCAAAGAGGGTCCCACCACTGGGCAGAGGAGATGAGCACCCTGTGAAGTGATAAGGGACAGCCACTGTGAATGCCAGAGCAGGGGTGCATGGAGGTGACGCTGAAGTGGGCTGGCCCCAGGGACGGGCTGGGTTAGGGAGTGGAGTAAAGCTGCGGTCCCCAACCTTTTTGGCCCCAGGGAGCGGTTTTGTGGACGACAGTTATTCCACGGAAGGAGAGGGTGGAGGGGTGGAGGGGGCGGGGGATGCTTCAGGCGGTAACGCGAGCGATGGCGAGCGCAGATGAAGCTTCGTGCGGCCTGGTTCCTAGCAGGCTGAGAACCGGTACGGGGTGGGGGTGGGGTGAGGTGGAGGTTGGGGACCCCTAGAGTAGAGGGGACATTCCAGGTGAGGGAGGAAGCCTGAGCAAAGGCCTTGGGGCATGAAATGAGTGTGGGACAGTGTGAAGACAAGCCTGGGCACAGGCTGGGGACCTGTTAGGGGAGAGAGTGGAAGTCATAATAAAAGCAACAAACAGCTGCCCTGTGTTTGAGTGCTGACCACATGCCAGATGTTTCCTAAATGCTTGACTTGCCATCTCATTTAATCCTCAAGAAATCCCTATGAGATTTGATGACTATTCTCATCTCACCGGTAAGGAAACCAAGGCTCCAGATGTTGTAGGGTTTGCCAAGGCCACACAACCCATAAAGGCAGGTTCAAATTTTAAGCCTAGGCTGTGGACCATATGCTCAACCCTACATTTCTTCACCCTCGTAGCCACCGCCATGCTGGGTGCGATGGGGTGTGGGAGAGGACGTGGAAGCGTTCCCCTAACTCCTCAAACATAGGACGAGGGCTAACCCCCTAAGTGCATGAATGAACACGTGAATAAATGAATGAACAGAAATCACCTTCCCACCGGACTCCTGGCTCCACCCACCATCCCCAGGCCTCTCCTTGGATATCCTTTAGCTTTGGGGACATCAGGTGGCACCCTCTGTGTTGGCCCTTGCTTAGAGGGCACTCCAGCATGAGTGCCCCATAAGAAGTGGTTGCCTGTTCCTCCCTGGCTTGGGCACGTTTAAAGAAGGGAGAGAGAAACAGCTAGATACCAGGAAGAAGTTCGAAGTGATATTAAACACCGGAGACCCTGAATGAGCAGCTGGATGCCTGTGAGGCCAGGAGCCTGGGGTGTGGAGCCAGGGAGAGCTTTGTCACATCCCCCTCACCACTTCTACCCCTCACCGGGCCTCGGTCCCTGCCCCAGGATGGCCCCCAGTGCAAGGCAAGAGGATCTCTCATTCCCCTATCCCACGAGCATGCTTATTTTCTCCTAATTTATTCAGTTCTGCCCTGTGTGCTCAGCCTCTTGGGTGCAGAGTGATTTCAGTTTCCATGCACTGTTCTCTCACCTACCTCTCCTGGAAAGCTCAACCTGGAGCCTCATTTGGGTTTCTGGGGAACTTTCTGATTCAATTTCCATTTGATTCCAATTCTGAGAGTGTGTCTTGGCAGGGCCCTGGCTTGCCGTCCTTGTTATGCTCAGAAGTCAGGAATGGTGGGGGGCCACCCAGGGAGCCCCAGGGGTCTCATCTGGGGACAGAGCTGCTGCAGGCCTCTGCTGTGTGCCAGGCTTCTTATGACAAGCCACCCGGGAGCTTTTGCCCAGAGTCTTTCCAGGAGGGGTCATACATCTGCAGCGTCATGGAACTCAGCCTCTGTGGGCCGCATCTGTCCTCAGTTTCCCTATCTTCAAAATGGAAATTACAGTAGTTACAGCTCAGGGGTGAAGAGAGCCTTTAATGTGTTTCCCAAGTTTCAGTGCATTATCTGCATCCTCATGAGTTTTACTATGGCCACACGCTACCTGTACCATATTTATTTATCATTGACTAATTATTATTTTAAAAGACTATTTTTAATAAAAAGTATTTGTTTGGCTTTAATAAGAAGTATTTACTTTTCCTTTAACTTGACCTACTTTTAAAAGACTTTGATCTATTTTGAAAGGAAATTTTTATATCTTCATGAGAAGAAAATTGATATCACTTATCACAAATGGAAAGCAATAAGATAAAACAAATATGACCACAAACAACTACTTGACTCACGTGTGTACCAACGATAATTCTCACAACTAAGAGCCATGCTGTGCCTCCTGCACTTTTTGAAGCACTGAATGTAGAGTGCTTAGCACTTATTCAATAAAAGATTGCTGCTATGAAGACAATGAAACCAATATGGTGCCTGCCCCTTGGGAGCATTGCTCTGAGTTGGTCAAGGGGAATAATTTTGCTTCAAGAAACTGCCATATTTCTTCTTCTCTGATAATTAGAGCTGTGATCTGTCATTGCGGTGAATTGCAAAAATGGTGACAATCTTTCTTCCTCCTGATAAGAGGTGGGGCCTACTTGCCCCTTGAATCTGGACTGGCCTCATGACTTCCTTCGACTGCTAGAGTGTGGTAGGAGGGGTGGCGTGTCAGCTGTAAGCTCATGGCCTTCCAAGAGGCCATCATGCCGCTTCCACCCTCTCAGGTCACAGACTCTGTGCTAGGCCTGACCTGGGTCTCCGTTTGTTTACAAGAATTGAAATCATGCCACTGCCATGTGAACAAGATTAAGCCAGCCAACTGGAGAATGAGGGACCCCATGAAGCAGGGGGGGAGGGGTCCCAGTCAAGGCCATCTCAGAGCAACGAGCAACGTGCCATCCAACTCACATGCATTGAGTCAGCCCAGTCAAGATCAGCCCAGCCTGGCCCAGAGCAACACACCCATCTGGCTGACTCACCGATTTGTGAGGAATAACCAGTGGTGTTTTAAGCTCCTCAGCTTTGGGATGGTTTGTTATATAGCAATAGTTGACTTTCCTGTTTTATCTTATTCACTGGGGAATTTATGCCCAGTTCCATGCCCAGTCATTAATTCTTTGCTTCAATTTCTTTCTTTCTTTTTTCATTTTAAGACTTGCAGAAATATTTGCCTTTTTAAAAAAATTTTTATTTTATATGGGAGTATAGCTGATTTACACTGTTGTGTTAGTTTCAAGTGTGCAGCAAAGTGATTCTGTTATACATATACATGTATCTACTCTTTTTCAGGTTCTTTTCCCATGTAAGTTATTACAGAATATTGAGTAGAGTTCCCGGTACTCTACAGTAGGTCCTTGTTGATTGTCTATTTTATATATAGTCGTGTCTATCTGTTAATCCCAAAGTCCTAATTTATGTTTCAATTTCATTTGTTTTCTCTTCTTAATTCCCTTTCCTTCCTTTTTTATTTCTTCTTTTGTGTGTGTGTGTGTGTGTGTGTGTGTGTGTGTGTGTGTGTGTGTGTGTGAATGTGCATTTTTAAAAGACGTCTTTGGCAAAGGAGCAGGATGGAGATGAAAAGTTGAAAATCTAGCAGAGAGTTGGCCCGAGTGTTTCTTAAATTTTGAAAACAGACTAAGGGGACACAAGGAAGCACAGCAACTTGAGAGTAATGGAGCCATTAGCGGCAAAGGAGTGTTTCTCTGCAGTGCCCCACTTTGCTTGGGTCTAGTTTTGTCTTTACAACCACACTGTCAGGTGAGTATAAAGGTCAACCTTATTGTTCATGGTGGAGAAGCCAAGTCTCGAAGTTAAGAGACTGGTTCAGGATCACACAGCTGGTCAGTGTTGGAGCCAGGACTTGAGCCAGGTATTCTGACTCCAAATCTCATGCTCTCTCCATACTGTGATGCTGCCAGTACCAGCGATGGGTGCGGGTAGGGTGGGGTGGTAGGAAGGGGGTTGCCTCCAAGCATTTGCCAGTGGGTGTTTTCTATTCCCAGAGCACAGATTGCCATCCAAATCAAGACTCAGATCTCCCTAGTTCAGAAATTGTCCTCTTTTCTTCCCCCTGTAACTCAGAGCCAAACATCCGATCCATCAGCAAATCTCTCAGCCCCACTGCTCCCCACCTGCTCCACTGCTGTTCCTAGTATTTCTCCTAGATGGTTGAGCAGTCCCTACCTGGTGTCCCTGCCCCTCTAGAGGGTCTTCCCAGGGATCCCAGCTTGGCCAAGGAAGGGCCAAAATCCCTTTCTGTGTCCTGCAATTTTCCACATCCAGGGACTCAGGAATATCCGATATGGTCTCATTTTTTTTCTTTGTCTTTATTAAATAACAAATGTATTGCAATGCTCCTTACACCGTGCTGAAATGGAATTCATAGATAACGTAATCTATCTATACACATAATTTAAATAAATCCATATAAGCCATATAATGTCCTAAGTAAACTCTAGAGGAAAATTAAAAGGCAACTAATTTATAATAAAATAACAATTACATCAGAACATAAATATTCCAGCCCAACTCTCCTGCAAGACACAGTGAAGGCATCAGAGCTTGCAGCCGATGTAGGTAGACTCACCATGAACGTGACCCTGTAGACACAGACTGATGCTCTGCTGGTGATTCAAGCTCCACAGCGACATGGATGGCTTTCAATGGTGGGGTCCCCATAAAGGGGACTAACTCCTGATAAATCTCCTGACAGAATAGGAAAGAACTTCCCCTTGATTTACACACAAACGGCAGTCCTAGAAAGTTCAGTGTTGAATAATATTGTGCAAAAAAAAAAAAAAAAAAAAACCTTTGTATTAAATGTGAAATAAAGTCAGATTCTAGGCTCCCAATATTATAACTAGTTTTTTCACCTGCCTTGATGTTTGGTGGATAATTCTTTGTGTGAGAAGCTGTCTGCGCTTTGCATGGGGGTCTGGCCTGCCGACCCTTACCTGCTAAATGCTGTTAACAGCCACCAACCTTCGTGACATGCAAAAACATCCTTGTATGATTTTAACCTCCCCACCTCCACCCATAATCTGTCTACCCTGGGCTCTTCTCTGACTTCCGTCCCTGCCATGTCCCTCCTCACCTACCGTACTCCAGCCACACTGGTCTTGCAATCTGTGAGAAGAGTACTCCAGGCAGATGGAAGAGCCAGTGCACATGTCATGTGGTAGGAGTGTGTCTGGCATGGCTCCCAAGCAGTAGAGGCCAGTGTGGCCAGAGCAGGATGAGTGAAATAAGAGATGAAATCAGAGACAATGGGGGCCAGAATGTCGGACCTTTGAGACCATTAAAAGGACCAGCATTTAAAATCCAAATTAATGGCTTCTTTTGCTATGTCAGGAGATTTGGCAAAACTGGGTGTGCATTCTTCCATATCTGCATAGCAACCATGGGCCAGGTTTGACCCCTATGGGAGGAACCTTTGCTCTTCAATTTACCACAAGCCCCACCAGTCCCTATCGCCCCACACACCCACCTGCATTGCTCATGTACATTGCCTGTTTGCCCCTATGGGCATTTGAGTGTGTAACCTCTGGTGGGGAGAGGGTGCTAGGAAAGAGAGTGGGGCTGGGGGTGGAGGGAGAAAGTAGTTTCCCCCTTCCTAGCTCTGGAGAAAACGACCCCAGCCTCCAGAGAGGCTGTGGGTGAGGTCTCCTCCCCACCCCTGCTCCGTGCGCTCCACTCCCAGGCTGCCTGCTGAGAAAGCATCTCAGCAGGGGAGGCCAAGGCAGGGGCACCCATGAGGACGTCTCGAGGAAATAGTGAAAATATTTTCCCAGGGAAAGCCAACACTGCTATTTGTTTTCGTTGCTTAAATTATACGTGTTATTTATTTTTTAAGTGGCCTGTCATTATTGGTGAATGGGGAAGGCACCCAACCTCACAATACAACCAAAGTTTTAGATATTGCTATGTAGTTATTAACAAATGAGCTCTTCATCTTTGTAGAAGGCACCCTATGTGGAGCCCTCAGGGGCTGGGATTCTCATTATTGGGTAATTACAACCCACAAGGAGGGGTTGGCCTGGGGCTTGGGAAGCAGACAGGATGGGACTTTTCAGATCCTCTGCATCTTGGCTCTTTGATCCATGTGTATATTCATTCGAAAATATGTATTGAGTGCCTGCTATGTACGAGGTGCAGTTCTGGATGCTAAGAACAAAGCAATGAATGATGGTATTAATATAAATAATAAAAACCATCACTTAGATGGTGCTTATATGGCACTATGCACTGTTCTGAGTGTTCTACGTGTTACCTCCTTTGATCATCCCAATAGTCCTGTGAGGTCAAGTTATCCCCATCTTACAGATGTGGAAACTGAGACACAGAGAGAAACAAGAGACACAGGCTTCCTTGAGAAGGGAAACAGACCACAAACAAGAAATTTCAGTCCCGTGAAAAAAAATGGAGCAGAGTTAGGTGATGGAGAGGGCCCAGGAGGGGTCAGCTGCAGATAGGATGATCAGAGAAGGCCTTGGTGAGGAGGTGGTGGCGAGAAGGAGCCAATCCCAGAAAGATCTTGGGAAAAGAATAGCAAGTACCAGGCCCTGAGATGGAAGTAAACTTGTTGTGAGTAAAGAAACAGAAAGAAGGAGGCTGGGACACAGGGAGCGTGGTTTTGCTGAGGAAGGCTGATGCCCTCTGGCCCTGGGCTTTCCAATGGTCTGGTCATGGTTATGGGCTGGAGGCCTCAGCTACCTAGGCAGGAGGTGGGAGGATGGCTGCAGGCAAGTAGAAAGAACACTTGGGTATTTGAATTGTCCCTCACACGTGGGTGGCTGACCCAGGAAGTGCTGGGACTTCAGGCTGGGCTCTTCTTAAAAATTTTTTATTTAGTTTTTTTTCAGCCAACTTTTTTTTATTGAGATATATTCTACATACAATATTATATCTGTTTTATGTATACAATAGTGATTCAACATGTGTGTACATTGTGACATGAACACCACAATTAGTCTAGATACCATCTGTCACTATACAAAGTTAATGCAATATTATACGTTATTTTAATTAATTTTTATTAGAGTGTAGTTGATTTACAATGTTGTGTTAGTTTCTGTTGTACAGCAAAGTGAATCACTTATACATATATATATATATCCACTCTTTTTTAGATTCTCTTTCCCATGTAGGTCGAGTGTTGAGTTCCCTGTGCTATACAGTAGGTCCTTATCAGTTATCTGTTTTATAGATAGTAGTGTGTATATGTCAATCCCAATCTCCCAGTTTATCCCTCCTCTCCTTTCTCCCTTGGTAGCCATGCTTGTTTTCTACATCTGTGACTCTATTTCTGTTTTGCAAATAAGTTCATTTGTACCATTTTTTTTTTTAGATTCCACATATAAGTGATATCACATGATATTTGTCTTTCTCTGTCTGACTTACTTCACTCAGTATGACAATCTCTAGGTCCACCCATGTTGCTGCAAATGGCATTGTTTCGTTCTTTTTCATGGCTGAGTTATACTACATCGCATATAAAATAAAACAATTTATTTGATTGAAGTATAGTTGATTTACAACATTGTGTTAATTTCTGCTGTACAGCAAAGTGATTCAGTTATACATACGTATACATTCTTTTTCATATTCTTTTCTATTATGGTTAATCACAGGATACTGAATATAGTTCCCTGTGCTGTACAGTAGGACCTTGTTGTTTATCCATGCTATATATAATAGTTTGCATCTGCTAATCCCAAACTCCCACTCCTTCTCCCCCCCACCCCCAGGCTGGGTTTCTAAAGTAAAGTGGAAGGACATCTCCCCTTGCCCCCTTACCTTTTCCACTTAGAAATCCCTTGCAGCTCTTATTACATACACAGATTCTTAGGTTCACTGTACCATCCTAACGCCACATGTCTGGATGTGGAGCCCAGGAATCTGCATGTTTGACCTAGAGGATTCTGGAGCCCGTGGGAATTTGAGAACTGTGTAGCCAAGAATTCCTGATTAGAGACCAAACATCCAGGGAGGATGGAGATGAGTTTCTCCCTCTGCCGCCCTCAGAGCTTGTTCTGGGGCTCCTGCTACCAGGTCCCCCTATCGAGAGGGACTTTTCACGTGCTGGGGAGAGCCCAGAGAAGGGTGAGCAGGGTGGAGGGGCTCCTTAGCTTGTGGCCGGTGAACCACGTTTGATGGTGTTTTTAGTCTGGAGCTGAGGCACTGAGATGGGGGCACTCGCGCTGAAGGCACACCTGCAGGGCTCTGTCACTGGAGGGGAGCTGACTTCAGTGCAGAGACCCCTAAATGCAGAACAGGACCAAAGGTTCCAAGTTCTAGGAAGTTTTAGTTCAAGACAGTGAAGAATTTTGTAATGGCCAGAGCTGTCCAAGAGCTAGCGATGTGGACTCCAGGGCCAGGCAGCCTTGGGTGGCGTCTTACCTCTGTTGCTTCCTGTTGTCAGACCTTGAACCAGAGATTAACCTCCTGCTGCCTAAGCTTTCTTGCAGCCACTTGAAAGAATGAAATGAGTTAGTACACGGACAATGCTCCAAACGCTGTATACAGCAAGCACTCAATAAATGCCAGCTGCAGTTGGCATCATGTTCTTATGAGTAAGAATGGAGGGACTTGCCTTTATAGGCTGATCAACCTCCTGTGAGGATGGAGGTGGTCTGTAATGCTTCTTGTTGACTTGAGGGGCATCTGGAAGACCCTTCTACCCGAAAGCAAGGTTTCCATCTATCTGCCTGCTACTGTCACGGGTCAAAGGGGTGGTGGTTTTGCCTTCCAGCCATGGCCTCTCTCTGGGGTGTCTCCTAGGGAACTGGGGGATAAACAGGGAGATCCGGTGTATAGACTCAGCTTGGCCACGGTGGGCTCTCTCACCATCCAGTTGCCATTTGTCAGTGGAGTGTTTTTCCCCATCTCTTGAACATCACCGAGTCACCCAGAATTCTTAGGCCTTTGAGGAAGAGTGTGCCATGCAGCTCAGTAGTGTGGCTTGTATTGGGTGAGAATCTCTCTCTGGAGGTCTCTGGGTCTGGGGATTGTGTACTCCTCACCCCATAAGCATTTCCAGTTCACGGTGGGACTGGGTTCTGTTTGGTGAGAGCCTGTAGACACTGAGATGACAGGACAGGGCCCGATAGTGATGAAGGTGAAGATGTGGTGGAGGAGGAGGAAGGAGAAAGAGAAAATAATGAAGATGATGACCATGATTACTATTGTTTCTCTGTTTTCTGAGCACTGACAATGTGTCAGAGACACAGGCGATGCTCCACACCCATGATCGCAGCCAATCCCTGCAGCAACCCTATGAGGCAGGAGCTGCCGTCTCCACTTTCTTTAGAAGGGAACCGAGGCTTATAGAGTTGAGGCTCCATTTTCAAGGCTACCAGAAAAGCAGGAGTCAGAGCCAGGATTAGAGCTTAGTTCTGGGTGTCCGTGCTCTTAATCACTGAGCACTGCTGACTGGACGCAGCCATCCCAGCGACCTCAGTCCACTGGGTAGGTGAGACTGAATCCTTAGGAAAGAAGGACCAGAACGGGGCACCAGCTTGATGCCAACGGAGTGAGCCCAAGACAGGGGGCCCTGGAGGGCTGAGGGGCATGAAGGGAGAGACTTTGCAGTGCCGGCTGTCTCAGAGGAGAGACTTCCTTCTTCTCCAAGATCGGACTGGACTACCCGCTTGGCGTTTCACACTCTCTTGGAATTGCCAGACAAGGCAGTGATAACCACTCGATTTCAACGGAAATCATCTGTTTTTTCCTCCTTCCCAACTGGGCTCTCTCCTGAGACCCAGGTGTTAATGAAATCAAACAAAACGAAAATGGGTAAATTATTGCAAAGCTATGAACACCTCCGCAGGGCCACGCCTCACTAGTTTCCAATACCACCTCATTCAGGAGGCTGCCGGAGAAGCCAAAGCAATTGTGTCCCATGGGCGAGGTGCTGGAAGGGACGGACAAAAAAGACAAGATATTGCAATCAGGAGGTCACTGACCCAGGCTTTTGTGTAATTATAGAATTTCATTTCTGGCCAACTGGACTGATGGTTGAGCTTGTTGGCAAATTAGTGGTGAGAAATAAAGCAATTTTTAGCATCCTCGAAAGAGTCACCACCCCAGTGGTGTGTCAGGGGCCCAGGGTGGGGGAGGAAGGGGATGGATGGAGAAGAAAAGCCCAGATTACAAGCAGCTGGTCATTAGGACTCACAAGGCTGATACGTTTTAATTCAAGACCTGGAGAATGTGCCCAGCGTTGTCCCGAGGGGATGAACCCCGCTACCTTTGGAGTTTGTCTTGAGAGCAGAAGAGGCTGAGATAAGACTCAGGCCCACACTGCCCTCTTCTCCCAGAACTGGGGTGGAGGGTGGTTCTAAGGAGTGCCCAGACCAGTCTGACTCACATTCCTGGCTTTGCCTCACTTTTCTCTTTTTCTTTTTCTTTTTTTTTAGTCGGGGCGGGGGGCGGTTTGCGGGCCTCTCACTGCTGTGGCCTCTCCCGTTGCGGAGCACAGGCTCCGGACGCGCAGGCTCAGCGGCCATGGCGCACGGGGCCCAGCCGCTCCGCGGCACGGGGGATCTTCCCGGACCGGGGCACGAACCCGCGTCCCCTGCATCGGCAGGCGGACTCTCAACCACTGCGCCACCAGGGAAGCCCCTAGGACCAGTTTTTCTTCTTCTTGCCGGCCCACCTCGGGCCACTCGGTCCACTTCACGAGGCTACCATTCGACTCCTACCACATCCTCCTTGCTATCTGAACGGGTTTTCCCTTGTTCGTAGAAATGAGTCCACTGACCAGGGACTTAGATATTGTGGCAATTCCAATAACATTTTCTAAATACTTACCTTCAATTTCTGTACTTGACATGAATCGATAAGGAACAAGTTCATGGCCCCGCACTGCCTGTTGGCTGTACTTGGAGCAGTGTAGGTGTGCAAACACTTGAACACACTGACCTTGCAGAAAGAGGATCCAAAGAAGAATCCGTAGATTCAGTCAGTGGGGACTTAGAACTTCTCAGCCTCAATTTATCCATCTATAAAATGGGTCAAAGTGATGCCCTCATGCTGCTCCCAGACGGCTGACATTCCTTCTCCTGCACCAAAGACTTCACCCATCCTGGCAGCGTCGCTGCTCTGGGCCCACTACAAGGGACGAAATGAAACTTCACAGGAAGACCAGCATATTAAACAGATGAATGTGAAACTCAAGAGATAACCACAGAGTTTCTCTGGCTGCTCGCAGAAGCAGTGAGAAGCCCAGTGCTTTCTTTCCAGCCCATGGCCATGCAGGGCATGCCTCTGACAAACCCCTGGACTCCTTGGAACAGCTGGGCAGGGGGAGATAAGTTCCAAGGTGCGTTCCCCTTTAACATGCCGAAGGAACAAGTAGTAACGGGGCAAGCATAAGAATCCTCATTCTCCTAATTTATTTTGGAAAAAATGGGACATTGCCCTCAAAATCATCCGCTCTGGGTAGCTGAGTCTTTGAGGGTCTCCCGGGACGGGATGGCATACAACTCCTTCCTTTACCTGGGCGCCAGGTGAGAGATCCATGGTGTTCTGACTCTAGCTCCTGAAGAGGGGATACGATGGAGGAAGAGCTGAAATGTTTCCTTTTGGGGAGTGCTTGGTGTGTGATTGGAAGGGCATCTGAGGATGAAGGAATCGTGGTTTTGCTAAATCTCCATGGAGGTTTGGTGCTCCTGAAAGAGGGTTACAAGGAAGGCACTGTTGGCGACAGCATGTACACAGACGTCACAGTCTACAGAGCCCAGCCCATATGGCAGCCTCTTGGAACCTCAAAATTCCCCTCACTTTGCAGTGTTATTAATATCTCCATCTTAGAAGGAAAGTTCCTAAGGATCAGAGAGAGGATGGGGCTTTCCTGAAGACAGCCAGGTGGTGGTGGAGCCAGGATGCAAACCCAGAGCCACATGACTCAAAAGTGCTGTGGCCATGAATGGATCAGTCCACTCGGGAAGCAGGGTCGTTGCTCCCCTCCTCTCCCTCATGGACCAGTTGGAAGGTGAGCTAAACAGCAAAGCCAAAGGAGGCACCAACAAGGGTTTGCATTCGCCTTAGCCCGTTCAGGGTTTCCCACTAATATCTGCTGGTGAGCCAGGGCGGGAGATCCTTGACAAGTGATGTGGCTCTTGATGGTCCCAGGAAAGTCTAGAGAAGATTTGTGATGTGTCTGAATTCGAGAAAAGACTGGGGAGAAAATTGCACCTGGGTTTGTAGGCTCTCTAAGAGGGTGATGCACGGACATCTGGGGGCAGGAAGATCCCCTGTTGATAGGCCATTGATGATTTGATCACAAATGGCAACTCTGGAAATGTCCCAGAGTGACTAGGGGCATAAGAGCACACCCAGGGACACTCATCAGAGGGCATCCCTGCCCTCTGGAAACTAGGAGCAGGGGGAAACCATTGAGTGGTTAGAGAGTATTCTGAGATGAAATGTGAGGCAGT
>RJWK010002883.1:0-67324 GCA_004363435.1 Platanista minor
CAGAGGGAGATTGAGGCAGCAAGAGATTGAGCAGGAGATAAAGAAAAAGAGATAAAGGTAGAACTTGAGACAATTAGAGACATAGAGAGTACCCCTAGTCTATTTCTAGAAGAAATAGAATTATATGGGTACTTATGGATATAAGGAAGACTTCCTCAATAAGGAAATGAATCTGGCTCATTCATAATATGAAAACCAGCCAGTTCTTAGGAGATGAATTTTGTGGCTGCCAAACTAATTTTCTGTTGTGAATATAGGATGGAGTTTTGTATATTGGACATTAAGTCACCAGAGACGTTTCCTTATCCTCATTGCAATATCTTGGTCATGCCAAGCTGCTCAGAGAGATGACACAACTGGTAGTGAGCAGAGAGAATCCTGTGGGGCATTTACTGGAAGATACATTTCCTTCCATTTTTGGAATTACATTTTGGAAGTACAGTACATGATTTTCAGTAATTCTGGACAAAGTGGGTTTCTTATGCAGCAAATAAACATACAAATGTGTTTATTGACAGCCAACTGTGGTCAGGTAGGGTTTGTTGAATTCAATTTATTTTGAAAGTTGAAGGGTTTTCAGAAGCCTATGGAGAGCAAATTACAAATCCTTTGACTTCTTTCTCATGTTCAGACCAAAGGATTTCATCAAATAGCACACTATGTTATTTTTTCTTTGTTTTCACAAAGCAGCAATAATGTGTTCTTTTCAAGGCAAGCTAGGACTAATTAATAAATATGTTCTCTGAAAATTGCATTCAAATGAATAACATTTTCTTCATATTATGTTAACTTGAATACATTTGGTATGTCAGTAATTCTTCGAGTGAAATGCATCTTTAAAAAAAATCTGTTTTTGGAATTATTGTTACAGTGTTCAGACACATATATTAACCACTTGTTTGCAATTAAAGTGATAGTTAATAGATAATGAGCAGTTTAGATTTAGAAGGAAGGTTTGTTTGTTAATTTGTTTTCTTTCTTCAGCATTTGTATTCAGGGCATGTCTTAAAAGTCAAGGCATATGTTTGTGACTCTAGTCCCTTAACTCCTTCCCTCTCCCCCAATTTTAGTCTATTCTACTAGCCAATTCATGGCTTCATTTCAATTCCTTGCCTGTCTGGACCCCGTATTTGATCACTTTACAAAAAAGTTCTGGAACTCCTATAATTCTCTTGTCCCTTTGTCCTGTTGCCCACCTCTGCAAGAGTCCAAGATGCTGAATAAATTCAACTACTTATTCACCAACTTTGCTGCAATACTTCTTAGCGTTTGGAGGGTGGGGAATCACATACCCTTGTGCCCTTGGCTGATTACTGTATTAATGCTCTGTGGTGACCTAAATGGGAGGGAAATCCAAAAGGTGGGAATATATGTATATGTATGGCTGATTCATTTTTCTGTGCAGTAGAAACTAACACAACATTGTAAAGAAACTATACTCCAATAAAAAATTTAAAAAGGTATCCTGAAACTCAATGGCAATATTTTATTTAGTTCATGATTCTGAGTGTCAGCAATTTAGTTCAGGCTCAGCTGAAAGCTTCTTCTGTCCTTGGCTGTACTCCCTCATGCATCTGAGGTCAGCTTCGTGTCATTAAGATGCCCCTGCTTCTGGGTGTTGGCTGGCTCTCAGCTGGCGTAATGGAGGGTGGAGAGCAACCAGACCTCCTGTCCCTCATTATCTATCAGAGTAGTCTGGCCTTGTTCACATGGTGGCAGAAGAGTTCCAAGAGGGAGAGTGGGAGTCTGCCAGGTCTCTTGAAATCTAAACTCAGAACTGACCTAATGTCATTTACACCACATACTATTAGCCAAAATAGATCACAAAGCCAGTCAAGATTCAAAAAGTGGAGAAATATATTCCACCTCTTGGTGGGAAGGGCTGCAATGTTACATTGCAAGGGGAGTGAGTATAGATAGCAGTGTAAGTTTGGGGCCAATTTTGCAGTTTGCCACATTACTGAAAATTGGAACCACTATAAATAGGTGGTTTCACAACTAGTTTTCCCCTACTGCTTAACAATGTTTTTCCTAATTCTTAGGCAGGTCCTGATCACCCTTCCCAAGGCAGCTGGTTCAGAGCTTTAGCATTCTCCCTTAACCTCTCTCTATGTCTCTCACCCAAAATATAAGGCAGCAAGCCCCCTAGATCACAGAGAAAATAAAAGTGCTCAGTTGGAAACCCCATTAACTTCCCTCTACTTCTAAATGTAACTATAGCATAGTCATACCCTCTGGTCTCAGAGGAAAAAAATGTATCCTTTTGTCTAAAATTAAGTCAGCTTGTGTTCTCTATCCCAAAGCTTCCTGCATTCTCCATCAATAATCTCCTTATTCCTGTGTATTCAGTTGGATCCACTTCTGTCTCCCCAGTTTATCAATGTGCTTAAATCTCCTTCGTCTTAAACTCTCATGAGGCTACCTTTTTTCAAACTACTACCCTTCCCATCTCTCAGCACTAGGACAAAACATCTTCAAAAAGCAGTCTACCAGAAACACAATGTAGTGAAAGGGAAAGAACATAATTTTTGAAGCTGGAAAGAAAGACTGGGAGAGAAAAAAGTGAGTTTATTCCTCATACTTCTATCAGAAGGATAGAAAGAGAACGATGTTTGTCAACGAAAGCAAGGCTGCTTTTAGGCTGTGCATTTTTTTTAAGTCAACAGTTGTATATAGATGTATAAAAGTAAAAATAGGTAAAATTTGTTGAGCATCTGCTGTGTGCCAGGCACAATAGTGGGGACTATCTATGTTTACATATGTTTTACATTTTAATGAGCAAAACGGGCAATGTAATGAGGAGAGTTGAAATAAATATTGGATAATGCCAATATGAGACATAAATGGATACTGGCTTATGAGCCAAGATAGGATAGCTAGTAAAATAAAAATTTCAATCTTTTGTCCTGATCTGAATCTTTCAAAGTCTTTCTTTAAGAATACATGAATATTTAAATACCAATCTAATTTTCTAATATAATCTTATCACATATCTGTAGTTAAATGGGAAAAATAACTAAATCTAAATATTTTTTGGAGAAATGAAAAATGACTAAATGGAAACCTTTAGATTATAGAGATATCATGATTCTTTCCCCAGTATAGTTTATCTTTTTGATAAAGTAGCAAATATTGAACAAGGAGAAAATAGAGTATCATCTTATTTTTTAAACAGATATATCACATAGAGACTGTGTCAAGATCAGACCTATTCAGGTAATGGTATCAGTCCTTGGTTCTGTCTTCTTTAAAAGGTCCTAATAAGAGAACAACAGGTTACTGGTCAATTGCTATTGAAGTAAGTTGGCAGGCAATGCCATTTGGGAGTTACAGATTTATTTCCTAAAATGGAGACTATTTCATAAATTTTTGGCCCTTAGCCTTAAGCCTTCCTCTGAGCTAACACCAGTGATTACAGAAATGATTTTGTTCAGTGAAGACTTCTTCCAGAGAGGTCAAAAGTTGAACACTCAAATGGCCTTGACAAACGTACTAATATCTCTAGAAGGTCACTCTGACAGAATGGATGACACCAATGTCATGCTGTCTAGCCAAGGTAAGAACAACTTGCTGCTAACATAATTGTTCCAAGATAGAAACATCAAATTACATAAAGTCACAGTCTCCTGAAGCAGTTATTGCTGAAGTGCATTTATTTTGGTTTGAAACTGCCTTGGATATTCATTGGCTCTGACAGTATGATAAAAGCTAGCTTAGGTCGTATGCCCAACACCAATTATACCAGGTAAAGAAGTGTGCATATTTTCTTCCAACATGTTCCTAATCACTGGATTCAGTGTATGTACACAGAGGCAGATACTATAAAAGTATCTATCGGTACTAGCATTTATGCCCTGTCGACTATTTTCTGCTTTAAAAAAAAATAAGTCTAGCCACCAAGTGCCCTATATAGGAATGTAAATCATGTGATAAACCTTTATGAGCAATATGTCTCTTTACTAATATGAGTGAATTAAGAGATTTGTCATGATGCATAACAAAAAAACTTCTGACACTAACACCATGTGATGTGATTTTGTTTATGTCTCTGCTGATAAATACGCTTATTTGGGGTTGAGTTTATGATAGCACCTGGTTTTTTGGACAAGTATTTTATTCCATAAGACTCAAAATAGTATACAGAAGAACACATGAAAACACTTCCAAATGATTGTTTCTTATGATATTTAGAGTCAATAAGTCATCCTTGAAAGTCTAAATCATACTTTCAGACAGACAAATGGTTAAATGGTAAGAACTGTCACTGCACCCATTTTGCAGTGACTCTGAGTAACAGGGCAATTAGCACCTAAAAACTGTTTTTTCTCCTGGACCTAGACAATTTGTTTTTAGTCTGGTAATTTTTGAACTGAGATCACACAATAACTTACCAATAATGACCATCCTGAGGCCTCTGGTGTTGGATTACCTGATGTGTAAGAAGGAGGAAATTGCATATAGGTCTGGAATCTGGTAAAAGTTATAGTCATTTTATACCACAGACATTTCTTTGCCTCTTTGATATTTTTATTATGATTGCAGATGTCAGTCAGTAACAGATAACTTTTGTCCCTTAGTAAAAACACCTTTGTAATATTTTCAGGTCCACAGAGACCAATATAAGAGAAAGACATGTTACAGGGATTATTTCCAGAAATATAAAGCAGCACAGAGGGATTTTTTTCCCCTGGTATCAACCTCCCTAATGTGATGAATTTAGACAAGCTGATATGAAAGAGATAGAGAAAAAGTTATGATAACAGCAACAAATTTTAGAGGAAAATAGAGGACCAAATTCAAAAGTTGAAGATAGTTTCTAATTTCAATATGATATAGAGACTGGATCTGCACTATTCATTCGCTGGGACTTAATAAGTTACAGTGTGTATCTCTCTGTAAGTGTTGATTGGACTTACAACCAAGGAGTTAATCAGATCAAGGATGATACATTGGTGTTTAAGTATAATATCAACACAGCTAATTAAACCAGAGCTTGTTGAACACAAACTGCCTTTCTCTTTGCCATTGGTAAATGCTGAACTGTCTAATATTTCAGTTTTCTATAGCTATTGTGGTAGGCAGAATAATGTCCCCTCCAAAGATGTCCATGTCCTACTCCCCTGGACCTAGAAATATGTGGATCATCTGGGTGGGTCCAATGTAATCACATGCGGAAGAGGAAGGCAGAAGAAGTGGTCAGAGTGATGCTATGCAAGAAGAACTTGACTTGCCTTTTCTTTGAAGATGGAGGAAAGCAAAGAATGTGAGCCAAAGAATGTAGGTGGTCTCTAGAAACTGGAAAAGGCAAAGGATAGATTTTCCCCTAGAGCCTCCAGAAAGAAATACAGCCCTGCCAACACCCTGAATTTGGCACAGTGAGACTAGGGTCAGACTTCTGACCTACACAATTGTGAGAAATAAATTTGTGTGGCTTTAAATTATGAAGTTTGTGGTAAACTAACAGGTTGTGAAAACAACCAAAATCAACTGGTATTTTCTTTTCATTTTAGTTCTTCATTCATTTAACATACCTTTTAACTTCTGCCAGGGAGCCGAACATTTTTATATAATAGATTTTGTAGTGGTAAATTTTGTTTGCCATTTTAATCTATAGAATACTTGTCAGCTAAATTGCTAAAGCTCAATTGAGAGTAAACTTTGCTTTTGGACAGGGAACTGTTGACATTTTGACCCAGATCATCCTTTGTGGTGGAGGGCTGTCTTGTGCATTGTAGGATGTTTATCATCATTCCTGGCTTCTACCCACTAAATGTCAATAGCACCCTCTCCCCATCTCTGACAACTAAAACCTATCTCCAGTTATTGACAAATGTCTCTAGGGGGCAAAATCCCCCTCCCCGCTGAGAACCACTGCTAAAGATGAAATGGCTAACATAAGAATAAAAATAACTGAGCTTCCATAATTTGGTAATGGCTCCTAATCATTCAGAACTATTTTAAAACATTCATTAAAATGTCAGTTATTTATATATCAATTATACTAAAATTGTGTTTGTCTTAAATTTAGAAGTTTTGCAGAGTTGCTTACACTTTCATTGTTCTTTCTGCATAGCAACAATCAATTCTGAGTGTGAAATGTGACTTTCTTCCCATGGACACATAAAAGGTTTTGTGTGATATTTAGATGGGAATGGCACTAATGCTTCCCAACAGAAGATTAGTGGTGAAGACTGCTGAAATCTGGTTTCCAGCTTACCTCTAGCTGTCTGAGGAATACAAAGAAGTCATTAGTTTCACTCTCTCTTACTCTACCATCCTAAGACTATATAATATGCCTTCTTCTTTAAGCTACCATTTCTTACTGACATGTTTTCCTGATAGGGCATCGATTTCTGAAAAATCAATAATACATGATCATTACTGGAAATCCAGAGTACACTCCTTGAATAATTGTAAGCTAACAGGGCCTGAAGCTTGGTGGGAAATTACACATAGGAATGCTTATTATGCTTCAAGTATTTTTTAAAATCCACAGTTCTAATATCTAAATTTTATCTGAGACCATTTTAACAGCACTCATAGAACTCAGTCATTAATGGTGTACTGAATTTGGAATTAACTTATCAACTTTCACTCATACCACAGTGTACCTGTGAACTCATCTTCTCGCCTCCTTAGTTGTGAAAAAGAAAATACATTCATAGCCATTTATTTTTGGATTTCTATCACTTTAAAAAAGAGTATCTCACTTCAAGGAGTATATTAGTTATCTATTAGATGCACAATAGATTACCCCTAAATTTAGCAGCTTAAAGTAATGAAAATGTTTATTGTTGCACACAGTTTCTATGGGTCAGGAATTTGGGAGGGGTTTAACTGGGTCTTTCTGGCTCAAGATGTCTCATGAAGCTGTGGTCAATATGTCAACTGGGGTTGCAGTCTATTGATGGCTTGATGAGAACTGGAGATCCTCTTCCAAGATGGCTTCCTCACATGGCTGGCAAATAAATTCTAGCTGTGAATGAGAGGCTTTAGTTCTTCCCCACTTGGACCTCTTTTAAGACTGCTAGGGTATCCCCATGATATGACAACTGGATTCTTTAGAATGAATGATCCAAGAGAGAGCAAGGTAGAAGCCACAATACCTATTTTGATCCAATGGTCAGATGTCACACTCCATCATTTCTGCAGCATCCTATTGGTTACACAGTATGTTACACCTGGTCCTCTGAAAAATCTGACACCAAGATGGATTCAAACATGTAAGAAATTTATCAAGGGAAATGCCCCTTAGAAAAAATGGGAAGGGATCTAGTAGAGGCTGAGAGAACTGACAGTCCACAGGAACACTGACAGACTATGGAAGTCTGACTCTTGGTTAAGAAAAGAGGAAAGGAAAGGAGGGAGGTCAGGCAGAAGCATATTCAACTGTAATACAGTTCTAAGGAAAGTTTGGCAAAGCTGTCAAGAAATCTTGAAACCAAAGCAGCCCATTAGAAGTGGCCCACATCTCCCAGGGACAGGCCTACTTTGGTTTCTCAGCTGCACTCAGTCATTGGCTAGGATCAGCTCATGGGAAGCATGGCTTTGGCTTAAACATGGTGATGGATTTCCAGACACAGTAGATGGAGCTCTCAATCTATAATGCACCCTGTAGCAAGAGGTCTACTAGATGTATTCTCAGCTACCACAGTCAACCTCTTGCCCCACACAGCTCTACTCTTCCACACAATTCTGAGAAGCAGCTCATCTATGCTTCATATGTGTCTCTATCTGAGGGGAAATTTAGAATACAGAGGCTAGTGGGATGAACTACAGCATCCGACTTTGCAGTTGATCTTGAGGCCACATCTGAAACTCATCCTCTCCCTCTTCCATTCTAAATTGCTTTTCCACTTGGATACCACTTTGGCAGGTCTTAGTGATAGAATCCAAACCTTCACTCTCAAGGGGTCTGAACTCTTGATGATCATGTTCTCCTCAGCCTTCGGTTGCTGGGCTTGTCTGCTCAGAGTTATGATGGGTCAAGGATGTGAAAGGAGGCACTCAATGGGTCAGCTGGTTTCTTCATACATTCCTCTTGGTACCCGTGTATAAAAGAAGCTCTGCTGTTTAAGCTCAATGACACCTGCCAACATAAATGACTCCTCTTCTCGCCTCCTGTTTCCTGGGTGCAAGTAAATGTGTCCTGGAAGCAGCTGCAACTTGTAGTTCTCTGGAACTTTTATTGTGTGCCCTGGCAAGAGAACACCCTCTTTGGTGGCCAGGGTCTCCAAACACGCAGAGCCTAGAGTTGTGGGGACAAGAATCACAAAATTCCCTTGTAGGTCATTGGAAGTGATGGTAAGTGAGGCCACTCCTGATTCTGTCCTTTGGTTCTGGGACCCATGTATTTTTCCTACTGGGGACATAAAACCATATATAGGTTTCTGATTTAATGAATACACTGGATCTTGAAGGATGGCACCCCATTCTTTCAAAGTTTTGCCTTAGATTTCATGCTTCAGTTACACCTTCATAAATTCAGTCCATAATTCTATGAGTTTAGTTACTTCTGGATGGTGTGGTATGTTGATCAAACTATTGCACCTCTTTCATTGCGAAGTGAGTCCTTTGGTCAGATGCTATGGTATATGGGATGTTTTTGCCTATGAACAGGTATTCTGCAAGCCCCTAAGTAGTGGTGCAGGCTGAGGCTCTGAGAGCAAGAAAAGCAGACCCATACCCAGAATAGCTACCTATTCCTTTGAAGATGAACTGCTGGTCCTTCCAAGATGGAAGCAGCCAAATGTATTCAGTTTGGTTTCCTTAAGATATAGTGCCATACAGGGGTTTCAGTGTTGTTCCTACTACTGACTGGTTGGACGTTCAGAGGCCATGGTAGTTAGATTAGTTTTGGTAAGTGGGCCTCCATGCTATTAGGTCCATGTGCAGTTTCTGCCATTGTGGCCTCTATGTCGATGTGCCCATTGTGCCAGTTCTGAGTTGGCTGATGATGAAGGCTAATTAGTATCAACTGGTATAGTCATTTTGAGTACTTGGTTGTTCACTGCCTCTCTGTGATGGATGTTTTCTGGTGAGCATTATTGTGTGATTAAAACATTTTTACACTCTGTTTTTTCACCTGTATGTTCATCCATCTGCTTCTATTAACCGAATTCAAAACTCACTGTGAGTAAAACTTCCTTGGCTTCCCACCTAACATTGCTGGTTGTTATAGTAATTGTGGTCTCCGTGCTTTTGGCAGTTAAGCCCTGCCCCACTCTGTTACTTCAGGGCCCTACCATCCCCATGGATATTAACCAGCCCAGCTCTGTGACCACTTCTCCTACTATCATCCCTGGTCTGCACAGGAGAGCCACCATTAAACTTCTTAGTGCTGTTGATGCCCCTCTCTCCATCATAGTCCTGATGACCTTGGTGAATGGTGTGTCTTCTGGGCCATTCTATTGGACATCATCCTCAGCTTGGTCCTTTGGCCTATTGAAATAAAGTTATTTCAGTCTTCCCACCACCCTAAGACTTTGTATTTCTTCCTCTATTTTATGCCAGCGTACCTCAGTCATCTCCACTTCTTCATCATTGGCCATTGCTTTCTCCATGCTTCTAAGAACCACCATCAGAAAAGAGGTCTCCTCACTCCCAGGGATATTTGCTAGGATATTATAACCCATGTCCCAAGGAATTGCCCACAAGTTAATTCTTGCATATCCAGTCTTCCAGCGTCTTTGGATAAAACACTCTCAAAGTCCTATCCCAGGAGTACTCACTGGATCTTGCAGTACATAACAGGTAAATTTTGCAACTCTTTATAACCTTTTTTTCTTTGAAGGCCCAGCACGTTCTCAGCTGGCTTATGCTGGGATTGAATCTGTTATCATCCTGACACTCAGGAGTGGAGATGGGGGCAGTGTCTGAGAAGGGTCACCTATTGCTTTGTGGAAGATAGTTCTCATCATCATCCTCTAGCACAGAGGAAGTGCTAGGTCTTACTGAAGAAGGCTGAGCCATGTCTGAAGGCCCACAGAATCTGGTAGGGAGTGACTGACTGTAGAACCAACATCATTAGAGGCATATATCCAGATATGTCTGTTTCAAGGTTCAGAGATTTCAGGTTTTTTCCTACCAAGGTCTTGACTTTTACATGCATAACTGACTTGCCTTCAATGAAAGTTCTGTGACCACAGTTAGATCTTTAGCCTGCCACTCAGCTGTGTCTTCCCTTCTACTGTAAGAGCTAAGTACTTGAAAATGACCACAGAGGCCCTACGGCTATAACACTTGGCCATTAACTACTTGTTAATGGCCCTTAGTCTCTTATTATCCTTTTGCAGGGTGTCAATATGACTTAACATTAACCAGCCAGCTCTGCTGTCTTTGTAGGCATTTGCTCTGATGTAAATATTTGTGTTCCCCCCAAATGCATGTTGAAATGCAAATGCCCAATGTTATGGAGGTGTGGTCTTTCGTTGGGAGGTGATTAGGTCATGAGGGTGGAGCCCTCAAGAACAAGGTTAATACCCTTATGAAAGAGGCCCAAGAGCGCTGTCTTGCCCCTTTTTCCATGTGAGGATACAATGAGAAATCTGCAACCTGGAACAGGGCCCTTGCCTTACCATGCTGGCACTCTGGTCTTGGACTTGCAGCTTCCAGAACTGTGAGAACTAAATTTCTGTTGTTTAAAAGCTACTCAGTCTGTGGTACTTTGTTATAGCAGCAGAAATAGACTAAGACAACATTGTTTGCTCTGTACTTTTCAAATGCTTACATCATTGCACCTGCCATTGCATTCTTCTCCATTGGGACATTTTCTTAAGCCAATCATGGTAAAATACTTAGTAATTGAGTCACCATCTTGTCCCAGTGACTATATGTGATCTGCCTATTAACCAGTTGCTCTCTTTGCTCCTGAGATGGTAGATAAGACAGTTCCAAATCCTTACCTTACTTCTTGCTTACTTGGACCACTCCTGGTCCCACTTTTGCTAGTTTGGGTCCTTTGAGAAGCAAATGCCAAAACACAAAACAGGATTGCACGTGAAATAAATTTTAGTAGGCTAAGTGTCTGTGAGGGAAAATGAGGAAAGGGCTAGGGGAGGCTCAGAGAGCCATTAAACCATTATCCCCTTCCCTCCGTGCTATTATATCTCTGAGCTCATCCCTTGGATCTGGGTCAACTATGTACTGCCTTCAGGCCAAATCTAGTCTGTGGTCTGTTTTTATACAACCCAAGAGCTAAGAATGCTTTTTACATTATTAAACGGTTGAAAAAAACAAAAAAAAAGTTAGTTACATGTGAGTTATATAAAGTTAAAATTTCAGTGTCCATAAATAGTTTTATTGGAACTATTCATTTTCATATTGCCTATGGCTGCTTTCACTTTATAGGCAGAGTTGAGTAGTGACACAGACTGTGTGGTCGTTAACCTAAAATATTTACTATCTGCTCCTTTATGGGAAAAAAAAATTGCTGATTTCCTGGACTAGATATTCTTTCATTGGGTCACTTGGTACCAGCAACATTGGCTGTTCTTCTAATACTCTTGTCTCAGGCCCTGGCTGTCCTTTCTGCTTGTACTCTTCATCCAGATATCAGCATGTCTCCCTCCCTCACCACCTTTTAGGCCTTTGGTCAAATGCCACTTTCTCATTGAGACATACCCTGACCATTTTATTTAAAATGGAAATCTGCCCACCTTGTGTTCACTTACATTCCCCCTTGCCCTGCTCCTCTTTTCCATAACACTTATCTTCTAAGCTACTAGTAATTAACTTATTTATTATGTTTGCTTTTATTGCCCATATATCCTCACTGGAATGTAAGCACCATGAGGCAGAAATCTTTGTTTTGTTCACTGATACATCCTTAGCTCCTGGAAGAATGTCTGGAATGCAGTAAGTGCTCAATAAATATTTGATGAATGAAAGGAGAATAAAAAGGAGTCTGGGGCTTCCCTGGTGGTGCAGTGGTTGGGAGTCCGCCTACCGATGCAGGGGACACGGGTTCGTGCCCCGGTCTGGGAGGATCCCGCGTGCCGCGGGGCAGCTGGGCCCGTGGGCCATGGCCGCTGGGCCTGCGTGTCCGGAGCCTGTGCTCCGCAGCGGGAGAGGCCGCAGCGGTGAAGGGCCCGCGTACTGCAAAAAAAAAAAAGGAGTCTGGCAAAGCTGGTCAGACTCAGTAACAGGCCTAAGATTTAGAGAGAAGTAGTATTACTGGTATACCAGGGAGCCCTCCTTGTAAAGATGAGACAACTGTGGCAGAGGAAGTTCTTAGAAATCACAACCCCAGCAATTTTAGTCTGAAAATACTAATTTAATATTCCTTTTCATCTTACATTTACTTTAAAATATTCAGGTGAGTTAGATTTGAGGGGATTTTCCTGAACCAAGTTGCATTCCTTAGTCCTTCAGTGCAGTCAGTTAATGTGAGTAGAGCAGTTACAGAAAGTCTTTTAATAAACAATGCACATACCAGCCACACCTCTGTGATTTCAACATTCCAAATTCTTTCCTCTGACTGAAGACATACTGAGTAGTCCTTTCAAAGTGTACATATTCTAGGGGATAATGACATTAAACATTTATTAGTCATACAAAATCTATTGTGAATTAGGTTTTCTTCCTAGTACCATTCTCAGAACAGGGCACTGAGAAAAGGAAATGGGGTGATTGCAGGTGGGGGATAGCGCAGGCAAAATTTTATGGAATCTGGACCACTTATAGTGGAGAGAACCTTGAAAGATGTACTTTGTTTGGTTCCAGACAATCAGGACACCTTAATAAATAAGGACAATGGGTACTTGGAAGTAAAGACACCAGGAAGGGAAGGTGATTGAAAAGGGACTAGAAAGGCCACAGGTCTACCATGTCTTTTGGGTTTTCTATTTTTGACCAAACACTGTGAATGATAATCTTTCAATAAACTATTTTCATGCAGAAAAGCATAAACTATTTCTAGTAGTCTCCCTCCATGTTGGGTGAAGATTTGCTCAGATGTGAATAGAAGTATGGTCAGGTTAGACACAGCTGGGTTCAAATTCCTATGTTGTTACTGACTATCTATATGACCTTGAAGCATATGATACTCCTGAATGTCTGTGAACCTCAGTTTTCTCATCTATGAAATTGGAATATAAATACCTAACTTGGAGGGTTGTTTTGAGTATTAAATGAGATAATAAATGCTTATAAAACACTTGGCACGGGCTTCCCTGGTGGCGCAGTGGCTGAGTCCGCCTGCCGATGCAGGGGACACGGGTTCGTGCCCCGGTCCGGGAGGATCCCACATGCCGTGGAGCGGCTGGGCCCGTGAGCCATGGCTGCTGAGCCTGCGCGTCCGGAGCCTGTGCTCTGCAACGGGAGAGGCCACAACGGTGAGAGGCCCGCATACCGCAAAAAAAAAAACACTTGGCACATAGCACATGTATTTTGGTGGTTGAGTGTTGAAAGACCATATGGGTTCAAATTCTGTGTCTTCCATTTAGATGCTGTAATGAACTTGGGGAGATTTCCTAACCTCTCAGCCTTAGTTTCCTCATCTGAAAAATGGAGATAGAAATACTACTTAAATGTATTATTTGTTTAAGGATTAACTGAGATAATGCATTGAAACCTTTAGTATAATGCCTGACACATAGTACATGCTTGATAAATATTGGCAGTTATTTGATGTTTTAAAAAAAAATACCTGCTATTAGTTTCCTCAACATCATTACAGGGCCCTTCTGGGTTACTCCTGGAGTCAATAAACCAAGATGGTCAAACAAGAATAAACTTATAAAGTGCCACAAACTAAGAGGGAGAATTAAATTAATTTCAATGAGAGGTGCCTTACCTGCTAAATTTATATTGCAGCTCTCAGCTTACATGAAATCTTAATGATGGTGTCACTTTAATAGGGCACACAGTTCTCTGTCTATACAAATGCTATATAGCTGTTAAATAAGAAACACACTTTAGCTATTTTAAAAGAGTATTGAACTATGAGTCAGAAACCATGGTGCTGGCCCTAGCTCTATCACTTATTAGTCATGAAATCTTTTATAAGTCAGATAACATCTCTGAGCTTGTCTCCTCATTTATAAAAGAGAAAACAATTATCCTTGTCCTACCTAAGATCACATGAAGTGTTTGTGAAAACACTCTGAGGATGTAAGATAATGTCTAAAGTGCTATTAATATAGTGCATAATCTTGAGAAAAATAGGCAATGAGAAAGAAAATAAATAGCACAGGGAGATCAGCTCAGTGCTTTGTGACCACCTAGAGGCGTGGGATAGGGAGGGTGGGAGGGAGGGAGACGCAAGAGGGAGGAGATATGGGGATATATGTATACGTATAGCTGATTCACTTTGTTATACAGCAGAAACTAACTCACCATTGTAAAGCAATTATACTCCAATAAACATGTCCAAAAAAATTTTTTTAAAGAACATTATTTTGTATGTCAGTGCAATAAAGCAAACTCTAGATACATTTGAAATTCACATCTTCCAGCTTCTAAAGCACTGAAATTTGAGAATTTTGTTTTCCACTATTTACAAAACTCAGTTTTCGCTTCTGAATTCCACTGAGAAAGAGATTGTTGCAACAATAAAATGGCTTTTCTGGCCTCTGTCTTCTGTGAGTCACATCTAAATACCAGAGACAAAACAAAAACAAAAACAAAAACACACATGCAGCTTTTCTGTGGAACTAATGTTTGTGAAAAACAGCTTCTGCATGTGATGTATGACAAATATGAACTTGAAAAGTCAAGGAAAGAATCAGGGGCTTCCCTGGTGTCGCAGTGGTTGAGAGTCTGCCTGCCGATGCAGGGGACACGGGTTCGTGCCCCGGTCCGGGAGGATACCACATGTCGCGGAGTGGCTAGGCCCGTAAGCCATGGCTGCTGAGCCTGCGTGTCCGGAGCCTGCGCATCCGGAGCTTGTGCTCTGCAACAGGAGAGGCCACAACAGTGAGAGGCCCGCGTACTGCAAAAAAAAAAAAAAAAAAAAAAAGAATCAGGATTAGGTGCCACTGGTTGTTTGCCCTCTTCTCAGGGTGACTGCACAAACTGAGTTTTATTCTCCATCACCTTAACACCTTTGATCTTAAACTGGTCTGCCATGAGCTTGCAGTCCACACAAAATGTCTCCAGCGATTTCCTTATGCAACACATTGTCCATTTTATTTTCTCCCTTGACCATAAAAAGGATTTCCCAAGTGACACTATTACTAGAGCCCACCTTTCAAACATAAAGAAAACATATTTTTTTTCTAGGAACTAGAACTTGTATGAAATTAAAATGTGTTGTATAGGAAGATCAGTTGTTGAGCTAGACAAATACAGACCCAAGTTTCTCTTGAAGCAAGTGACATTTGATGCCTGCTGCCATTTTCATGGTCTCTGCCTATCTGAAGACTGGCAATTCAAAACCAAGTGCAAATGAAACCCATCTCCACTCTGCCAATGGCAGGCAATGGCAGGTGTCTCTCTGACAGGTGTCATCCCGCCCTTCCTATATAATGACATTTCTTGTTCCTTCTGGGCATTTTGCCTCTGGCATCTTCCTCCAGTAACTTCTCATTTCCTTCTCTGGCCGGTTTTTTGAAACTGTATTATTTCTGATCGGCTTCTTTTTCTGAGGGCAGAGTAGGGGAAGAGAGACCTGTAGGAATAGCATTTTTATAAGGTCAACAATGGCCTACAGGAGATGGTGTCTGTCTGGACTTGAAGAGAAAGTCACTGATGGGAATAAGGAAGAGAAATACACCCCTATACCTTTAAAAGTAAGCTCCTCTCTAATCAGGAGGTGGTAGCCAGGTTTTCTGACTGCTATCAGTCTCTAAATTTTGTTTCCCTGGGGTTTGTTTCTTGTGGGAACAGGCTAAAACCTCCCCTTGCCATTTCCAAAATAACCATGTTGTTTGGGACAAAAGGCAAGACATGTGGAAGCAACCACTGGTGTTTCTTAATCCAGGTTCATTGGCACTGCTGTAAGTAGAAATCCCTGTGTGAGTCCGATTGCAGTATTGTAATTTTGCATAGTTTTTTTTTTGTAGCTACATAAGTATTTAAATGGGAAAATCAGAGAGGGCATACCAAGCATTGTATCTTACCATCTTAACCTGACATTAACAATTAGTTAAGTGTCACTTTCCTCTTTTTCCCTGATACTGTTGATTTTTTAGAAATTATGGTGCTTATTAATACCCATTCTGTATTTCCCCTGGGGTACTGTGTGTTCAATCCTGAAAAGACTAGATCCTGTCATGTGAGCAGATGCTTATGGGTATACGACCACTCTCAGCCACTTTTATTTACCTTGGAGATTATCACCACTTTCTAAAGAATAAGGACAAAGGTTATTGGACTATAGGTTCAGTAATTTGACCTCTTACTTATAAGATCCATGAGAACGGGCACCCTGTATTTCTTGCTCATCATGGTTTTGCCAACATTAGCATAGTGTCTGACATATAATAGACACTTAATAAATGTATTGACTGAATTATGTTTCTGAAGAATGTGACTCAAGCCCCAATATTGTAGTGAGGCTAGGCTCTACAACTGGTGTGTATTTCTGAAAAAATGATATATAGAAAAATAAGCTATTAAATGCTAGAATGCAGGTGTGTGTGTGTGTGTGTGTGTGTGTGTGTGTGTGTGTATCTATATACCTTTATCTCTGTATCTATCTATCTTCCTTTCCAAAGAATTTATTTTTTTAGAAGCCTCAGGTCAGTGAAATTGAGAAGCAAGACCATATAATTAGACAACTTAGCTTCATTTTACTGTTCCACTCTTTTCAAAAGTTTGTTCCTGTGATTTGAGACCTACTTTAGCCTACATTACCCCAAAAACCAAAACCTGTGTGCCATGGGCTTTGTGCAGATAGTATATTTTTGGAAAAGATTCTAAGGAAGAGGAGTGGTAGACTGGGGATGAGTGAAACACGGTATCTTGTTTCAAAGAAAAGCAGGATGAACATAGAACAGAATATGTGAACATTTACTTATTAAAGTATATCTGGGGATAGTGGAGTAAATAGAGTACATAAATATATTCAGAGTGACCAAAGTAAAGAAGTTGGTTTTGCCATTGGTAAACAGCATTGGTTATGGGGAAAGAGGCTAAAACATGGAATAAAGTGTCTGTGGACAAAAAATGTTGCCTGCCACTCCAGTAAACAACAAATGTTGCCACCATCAAGCCATCAGCAATTGCAGCCACACACACCCCATTCCACAACAGGCTATGCCCTGAGACAAGTGTTATGATTTAATTTTCTTGATAGAACTTATTATTCTCCACTCAGTTCATCCTTTACTTCATCTCTCCTCCTCCACACCATCTTTCTCCTATGACACACACACACACACACACACACACACACACACTTTTGCAGGTGCTCATGAAAACTGAATTAAAAGGCAAGTACACTTCTCATGAGGAGATCACTACTTGATCTCCCTTGAGTCAGTCTGAGTTTTGTTCCACCTCAGAACTTGGGGGATTATCTTAATTCGGTTGTTGTTGGTTTTTTTTACATCTTTATTGGAGTATAATTGCTTTACAATGGTGTTAGTTTCTGCTTTATAACAAAGTGAATCAATTATACATATACATATGTTCCCTTATCTCCTCCCTCTTGGTTGTTGATTAGATTACCTTCCAAATTTTAAGGCCGAAATTTTTGCTTTGTTCTATACTTTAAGTCAGTAAAGTATGGGTGCATTTTCAAATCTTGTCCAAGCCTTAGACAATTTATTCCCATTATTTTGAGTAACACTTTTTGAATGATGTGTAAAATTTCAACGATTGAGTCCAACAAACTTTTTTTTTTTTTTTTTTGCGGTACGCAGCCCTCTCATTGTTGCGGCCTCTCCCATTGTGGAGCACAGGCTCCGGACGCGCAGGCTCAGCGGCCATGGCTCATGGGACCAGACACTCCGCGGCATGTGGGATCATCCCAGACCGGGGCACGAACCCGCGTCCCCTGCATCGGCAGGCGGACTCTCAACCACGGCACCACCAGGGAAGCCCCGTCCAACAAACTTTTAATAATGCCTACTATGATCCATGAACTAACTTAGGTGGAGGGGCAATAAATTAAATATGGTCTCTGTTCTTTAGGATGTTCAGGTAAACCAATAACCAATGAATGTGTTGTGAGGCAAGGAATAAAAACAAGTCTGGTTTTAAGGTTTCTAATATGGGTTACTCTGTGGATAGATATTCCATTAAGATATGTAGCTGTCTTAATCTGTTTAGGCTACTATAACAAAATACGAGGGACTGCGTAGCTAATATACAACAGAAATTTATTGTTCTCAGTTCTCGAGGCTGAAAATCCAAGACCCAGACGATGGCAGATTCAGTGTCTGATGAGGACCCACTTCCTGGTTCATAGACTGTGTCTTCTAGCTGAAACCTCACATGGTGAGGAGCTTTCTCTCTAAAGTCTCTTTTATAAGGGCACTAATCCCATTCATGAGAGTTCTGCTGTCATGACCTAATGACCTCTCAAAGTTACCACCTCTAATACCATCATCTTGGAGGTTAGGATTTCAATATATGAAATTTAGAGGGACACATTCAGTCTACATCAGGAGTAAAGAGGTGAAGATTTGTTAACAAATATAATGTGCTTGGTTTGGGACTAATTTTGAAGTACTGGCTAGACAGGCAAGGATGTCCAACTTTTTGGTATTGGTAGATGTGGGTCCAGTCTTGTATTTCACAGAGAAATTTAGAACTTAGAGATTTAGGAGTCATTGGTATATAGATGATATATACCAGTTATAGGCATGGGTGAGAGGTCCCAGAGAGATATATAGAATCAGAGAGAAGATGTCAGAGTATGGACCCTCGGGGACCTGCAGCCCTAAGCGGGCAGTAAGAGAAAGAAGAATAAATGGAGAAGACCAAGGAATCTATTACAAATGTATGAGGAAAACCTTGACCTAGTGGTCTCATGGAAGCCAATTAAAGTTTTTCTCAAAGAGCAAAGTGAACAAGATAAGATATCAATGAGAGGGATTAAGTAGGGAGAGAACTAAAAAGAGATCATTTAATTTGAATGCTAGATTAATGGTTTGGGTAGAGTTGTGAAGGTGGTGGTCAAATTCCTGTGGGTTGACAAGTGAGTGAGAGGTAGGCTTCTCCTTGCAAAAGCTTGGTGGTTATGATAAAAAGAACTGTGACAAAGAAATAAAGTTGAAGAAAACTTTTGTTGTTGTTATTGTCTCTTGTTTTGTTTTCTTTTAGGGTAAAGATACTTGAGCATGTTTGAATGCAGAGGGAAGAGACAGAAAAGAGGAAAATAAAGAAAAAATAAATCTGTAGTGTGTGGGAGAAGATGAGATTAGGAGTAAGGTGAAGAAGTTTATCTTGGTAAAGCAAGGGGACATTGTCCACTGGGACAGGGAAGAAGATAATCGGTTTTCAATGACTTTAGTAATAGAAGTATATATGTGCCATATTTTCTTTAGCCATTCATTTGTCGATGGATGTTTAGGTTGTTTCTCACTTACTTAACTCTGTATGACAGACTCTAGGTCCATCCACCTCACTACAAATAACTCAATTTCATTTCTTTTTATGGCTGAGTGATATTCCATTGTATATATGTACCACATATTCTTTACACATTCATCTGTTGATGGACACGTAGGTTGCTTCTATGTCCTGGCTATTGCAAATAGAGCTGCAAAGAACATTGTGGTACATGACTCTTTTTGAATTATGGTTTTCTCAGGGTATATGCCCGGTAGTGGGATTGCTGAGTTGTATGGTACTTCTATTTCTAGTGTTTTAAGAAACCTCCATACTGTTCTCAGTAGTGGCTGTATCAATTTACATTCCCACCAACAGTGCAAGAGGGTTCCTTTTTCTCCACAATCTCTCCAGCATTTATTGTTTCTGGACTTTTTGATGATGGCCATACTGACCAGTGTGAGGTAATACTTCATTGTAGTTTTTATTTACATTTCTCTAATGATTAGTGATGTTGAGCATCCTTTCATGTGTTTGTTGGCAATCTGTATATCTTCTTTGGGGAAATGTCTACTTAGGTCCTCTGCCCATGTTTGGATTGGGTTGTTTGATTTTTAGATATTGAGCTGCATGAGCTGCTTGTAAATTTTGGAGATTCGGCTTTGTCAGTTACTTCATTTGCAAATATTTTCTCCCATTCTGTGGGTTGTCTTTTCGTCTTGTTTATGGTTTCCTTTGCTGTACAAAAGCTTTTAAGTTTCATTAGGTCCCATTTGTTTATTTTTGTTTTTACTTCCATTTTTCTAGGAGGTGGGTCGAAAAGGATCTTGCTGTGATGTATGTCATAGAGTGTTCTGTGTATGTTTTCCTCCAAGAGTTTTATAGTGTCTGCCCTTACATTAAGGTCTTTAATCTATTTTGAGTTTATTTTTGTATATGGTGCTAGGGATTTTTCTACTTTCATTCTTTTACATGTAGCTGTCCAGTTTTCCCAGCATCACTTATTGAAGAGGCTGTCTTTTCTCCGTTGTATATTCTTTCCTCCTTTATCAAAGACAAGGTGACCATATGTGCTTGGGTTTATCTCTGGCCTTTGTATCTTGATCCATAGATCTATATTTCTGTTTTTGTGCCAGTACCATACTGTCTTGATTAATGTAGCTTTGTAGTATAGTCTGAGGTCAGAGAGCCTGATTCCTCCAGCTCCGTTTTTCTTTCTCAAGATTGCTTTGGAATATCTTTTTCCATCCTCTCACTTTCAGTCTGTATGTGTCCCTAGGTCTGAAGTGGGTCTCTTGTAGGCAGCATACAGGTCTTCTTTTTGTATCCATTCAGCCAGTCTATGTCTTTTAGTTGGAGTATTTAATCCATTTACATTTAAGGTAATTATTGATATATATATTTCTATTACTATTTTCTTAATTGTTTTGGGTTTGTTACTGTAGTTCTTTTCCTTCTCTTGTATTTCTTGCCTAGAGAAGTTCCTTTAGCATTCGTTGTAAAGCTGGTTTGGTGGTACTGAATTCTCTTAGCTTTTGCTTGTCTGTAAAGGTTTTAACTTCTCCATCAAATCTGAATGAGATCCTTGCTGGGTAGAGTAATGTTGTTTGTAGCCTTTTCCTTTTCATCACTTTAAATATGTCCTGCCACACCCTTCTGGCTTTCAGAGTTTCTGCTGAAACCTCTGTTAACCTTATAGGGATTCCCTTGTATATTATTTGTTGCTTTTCCCTTGCCACTTTTAATATGTTTTCTTTGTATTTAATTTTGATTGTTTAATTAATATGTGTCTTGGCATGCTTCTCCTTGGATTTATCCTTTATGGGACTCTCTGTGGTTCCTGGACTGGACTGACTATTTCCTTTCCCATATTAGGGAAGTTTTCAACTATAATCTCTTCAAATAATTTCTCAGTCGCTTTTTTTTCCTCTTCTTCTGTGACCCCTATAATTCGAATGTTTTTGCATTTAACGTTGTCCCAGATGTCTCTGAGACTGTCCTTAATTCTTGTCATTCTTTTTTCTTTACTCTGCTCTGTGGTAGTTATTTCCACTATTTTATCATCCTGGTCACTTATCCGTTCTTCTGCCTCAGGTATTCTGCTATTGATTCCTTCTAGAGAATTTTTAATTTCATTTATTGTATTGTTCATCATTCTTTGTTTGCTCTTTAGTTCTTCTAGGTCTTTGTTAAATATTTCTTGGATTTTCTCCATTCTATTTCCAAGATTTGGGATCATCTTTACTATCATTACTCTGAATTCTTTTTCAGATAGACTGCCTATTTCCTCTTCATTTGTTTCGTCTGGTGGGTTTTTACCTTGCTCCTTCATCTGCTGTGTATTTCTCTGTCTTCTCTTTTTCTTTAACTTACTGTTTTTAGGGTCTCCTTTTCACAGTCTGCAGGTTCATAGTTTCTACTGTTTTTGTGGTCTGCCCCCAGTGGGTAAGTTTGGTTCATTGGGTTGTTTAGGTTTCCTGGGGGAGGGGACTGGTGGATGTGTTCTGGTGGATGAGGCTGGATCTTGTCTTTCTGGTGGGCAGGATCACATCTGATAATGTGTTTTGGGGTGTCTGTGATCTTACTATGATTTTAGGAAGCCTCTCTGCTAATGGGTGGGGTTGTGTTCCTGCCTTACTTGTCGTTTGGCATGGGTTGTCCAGCACTGGAGCTTGCTGGTCATTGAGTTAAGCTGGGTCTTAGCACTGAGATGGAGATCTCTGGGAGAGCTCTTGCTGATTGATATTACAATGGGCCGGGAGGACTCTTGTGGACCAAGGTTCTTAACTCAGCTTTCCCACCTCAGAGGCTCAGTGCTGACACCCGGCTGAAGCACCAGGACCCTGTCAGACACACGGCCATATATGTGGGGAGTTTCTTGCCTTTTGGGAAGTCTGGGGTCTTCTGCCAACTTTCAGTAGGTGTACTGTAGGAGTTGTTCCACATGTATATGTATTTTTGATGTATTTGTGGGAAGGAAGGTGATCTCTACATCTTACTCCTCCACCATCTTGTAGGTCCTCCTTTTATTCCTTTTAAGTGGACAAATTGAAAGAGCCAATTCACAGAGGTCTAGTCCCAAGATCCTTTGCAAGGATTCACATCTTTGAATGCCCAGTACTTCACGAGTCAAATTCAGGTTTTCTTCCCACTGTGTGAACACTTGGAAAATGACACTGGTGGCTCTCTCTCTGCCTGATGCGCTGCCTGCCACCGCCAGTCACCTTCTGTGAATGGGAACATGTGAGGCCGCCAAACCACTGCTCGTTCCGGCCCCATCGCAAGCAAGCCCTTCCGTCTGCTCTTTGTTACTCTTTTTCTTACCTTTTGTCATGCAAACATTTCCTGTATTGTCAAAGCTGGTAAAGACATCTTCAATATTCAAAGATTCACTATTATGCCTTAAGGAAATACTGTATTCAGAATAGAAGATGCTTGTATATTGAACCCAGGCACCAACTTCCTCTTCAGTTTCCCTTTTTTTGGCTTCTGTTACTGAAAACAGATTAAATGATTCAAATCTTACAGATATATGTTGTGGACAATCATCCAGGTGTTTTTGTTTCAGAACCTGCCACAAGAGCTTCCACTGGGCAACACCCAAGGACGCTGGGACTGCAGGTCCCTGAGTGCCACTGCTGCTTGCTCAGTCCTCGCCTGCTGCTCACTCAGCCTGGCTGGTCCCAGCATCCGTGACTCCGTGGATGCCTTTTTATACATGGATTTAACTATTTCCTTTTCCAAATTACTTTTGTGCTGGTTTATTTTACAGCAACTCATTATAGCAAATGCTTTTTGATTGCATCATTCACCACGTGAACAAAAATTGATGCGCCATGAGGAGAAACAATCAATTGTATTTATTGGGAAGATGTTTTAAAAAGGTATACAAATTCCAGTTTAGAAACATCAACAAAATACTGCTTTGTTGAAGAATTTGGTATAGAAGAATATTCTATTATGGCAGAAATTGCTTATTTTAAGTAATATACGTTGCTATCATTTGAAATCCATCTGAAATCATATGTGTAAATATTCTGGATTAATATAAAGAGTATTGAAAACCCAGGCGTTCCTTCACCAAAGTTTAATGTAATAATTAAATTTTAGAGGAAAAAAAAATAATCCAGTTGGAAATTTGGTTCACAAAGATTCTCTTTTATTTATTTTCATTTACTTTTTATTGAATATTGTGTTAATTTAGTACTGTGGATTTAGTACTGAGTACTGTGCTAACAGATTTATTACATTTGCCAAGCACTGTTCTGAGTACTCTACAAATATTCGTTATTTAATTTTCACAACAAATTTTCTGAGGCAGTAATGTTATCCCAAGTTTACAGGTGAGGAAAATGATACACAGAGAGGCTGACTAATTTGCTCCCTTATACAGCTACTAAGTAATAGAGCTGAGGTGTGGACTCAGGCAATATGGCTTCAGGGCTTGTGTTCTTAACCACTGTGTTATAATGTGTTTAAATTGAAGAACATCCCATTCAGTTAAGTCAAGTATATTTTCACATGTTATAAAGTATACTTGACTGACTTGTTTTGATTCTCAATATTCATTGTCACATGAAAATATGCAGGCAAGTTATAATAAGTTTAGCAGGATTTGTGTTCACACTTTTTAAATACTGACCTTTTGTACTTGGTTCTTTTCTTTCCTTTTTTTGGACGATCACCTCAGTGTCCATGGCTTCATCAACCAGTTGTGAAATGGTGAATATCTTCTGCCTAGCTTTTTCTCCTGAGCTCCAGATTCACATGTCTGTCTCACTCTTACCACCCTGTTGTCACTGTGCTCAAGCTTCAGACTAGGAGGATAGGTTAATTATCTGCATACCCACCAGAAGGACAAAGAATGAGAGAGTAGCAGTTTCCCTCTCAGAAAGAGAATGAGTATCAAAAAAGTAAAATTATAACCATTATACCCTTTAAGATCAGCATTTCAACCACAGTATTTGGTTAACATACTTTAATTCATTCATTTGTTCATTCCTATATTCATCCTTCTATTCATGTTTATTGAGTAGCTAGAGGAGATACCATTGCAAAGCAGGGCTTAACATGTTTCCTGTTCTCATTCCTTTGACCATTAGTAAACCCCTTCAATGGAAGGGCAAGCTCTAGCTTATTCAGTATTTCCAGGTCTAAGAAAACATTTTCCTTTAAAATATCTTTTAAAATTTTTTTTCAGTTTTTCACAAAATATGCAGCAACATTTTGAATAATTTCTACTTTGTCCCAGCAAACAAATCCTGATTTTCCTACTGAAGTTCCCCAGTTTGGCAATTTCACTAATATATAAGGACATTGACTTAAATACAATTTTCTAAAGGACACATGCTCTGTTGCATCGGCAAAATTCTACTTTTTTCTGCATTGTAAACCTCCACACCTTGTTTTGGATATTGTTTACATATAAAAATTCCACTGAAAATCAAGGGAAAGGAGATTAGAGGAATGAAATTGAAGCCTATTAAGTGTAGATAATACTGTAATAGTTATCCCAGATTGATAGGCTAGGTAGTGTTCAGCTCAGGAAAAAGACATATCTGGGCCCTTTAGGACCAATGTTATGACCACTAGGGTCTTACCTGCATGAGGGATGGGGAGGGGGACTTCCTAAGACAGAATTCATCCCCCTGAAAACAAAGTCTTGAGAACTTCACCATTTGCTCACAAAGAATTGCCCATTATGAGGGAAGAAGAGGATTTTGAGTGAAGCATGGCATTTGCACTCAGATTGTTCTACAGCCCAGTTCCCACAAATTCATGCCCAATTCTCATAGAGAGAGCCTGCTATAAAAAGGTAGTCAATTCTAAAGGACTTTCTTTTCTCAGGTCTTTGTAGGAAGTGAGCATACATGCTACAGTCAACATTGAAGCATAAGTGGGAGCTAAGTGTAGAGTACTCTCTTGGGGTGACTGCCTTTGGAGGCTAGGGGTAGGTGCATTAACCTAAGTTGGGAGTTGAACCAGAGAAGTAAATTACACTGCAGTGGCTGTGGTTGTAGCATTGGAAGTTGGCAGCCACAGAAGAGAGTAAGGAAATGGGTAGTAATAACTGGTAGATAAGAGAATTATTTCATTAATACACATGAGATAACCTCTGATAACTCAGATTTAGCTGGGAAGAACTTTGAAAACCGAGAGCTTTCACAAAAGATGGAGATGGGGACCAGAATAGACATTGTTACTCGTACTGGGTCTTATAAAAAACTAAAAATAAGGACTTTTGTGTGTTCCTTTTCTATTTCTTACAAAAAGTATGTTAAAATTCATGTAGATATTTAAATTAGTTTTTACAGACCAAATTTTTATTATGGATAAGCAACATGAATAGAAATCATTGACTCATTTTAACTACAAACAAATTTCTACAAATGTAAAACAAAACACACACACACACAAATAATTGTGTGCACTGGGACAACCTTGGTGTTGTCTATAAGTGAAATCGAAAGAGTATTAAGAACTTAGGTGGAGTTGTTGTGCTTTTTTTTATTACAATGGCCTATACTATGTTTTTGAATGAATATGTGTAAGCCAACATCCAATTTCTCTTATTTCATTTAGAATTCTTGTAGCTGTTTGTGACATTAAGGAGAAAAAAACCCATAATGTCCCATTTTTCTGACCTTAAAACTGAAGGCCCTTTTTTTTACTTCAGTTGTAAAGAAGGACATACATGATAAAGTAATTGGTTTGATTCCTCTTTCACTGTACACCACTTCAGAATATCTAATTGTGTTTATTTGTCTAAATAAAATTCTCTAAAACAAAGCAAAACAGGGAAAAAAAGCAAACAAAATACCCCCAAGAATAGAAACAGAAAAACAGTAACAACAATTAAAAAATACTTACATCAGTTCCCTGCTAAGTGGCTATCTTCTCTTCACAAATCACCAAAATCCACTAGGGATCTTATGCTAGTCAATTGTGCTATTTTCCCCTTTCCTTCTTTAGTGTCAACCCTTCTTGAACTCTCTGATACCACGCCTTCTTTAAAACTTTTTGCCATCATTTGCTTCTAGGATGTTGTTGTCTTGTTCTTATATTTCTCAGTCTGGTGCATTCTTGATGTCTGCTAGTCTCTTTTCTTTCTTCTGCTCTTCAATTCTGGACACCCTTCATGGTTTAATCTATGATCTTTTAACACTTCAGAGATTTCAACTCGCAAAAAGTTTTAAACTACCACCTGTCCACCAAAATCTAAACTTTGGTCTCTATCGTTGACTCTTGCTCCAAATAGCTGGCCCAAATTTTGCAGCTCTTTAATGTGGCATATTTATTTCTGTCACTTTAATTTGTGCCTAGGATGATTTTTGTACCTTTCCTTAAGTAAGCCTGTATTTTAAAGACCATGGTCATCTCCAAGGCAGAGATAGTTTTCCATTTCTCTCGCGTCTTCCCAAAGCTCCTACTAAAGTGCTCTAAATATAATAAGCATTTAATACTGGTGTTGAAAAGGAGTCAAGTTGCTTGAGTCAGTTTCACTCAATTATTTCTGAGTTTCAACAATGTGCTTAGCAAAGACAATATAGAGATGGATAAGAAATCATTTTTCCTGGAACTCACAGTTTGAGGATGGGGAGACAGATTTGTAAACAAATCCAATCAACTCGTTAAGAGGCATAATAGAAGTACAAGGTTCAGAGGTAGCTCAGAGAAAGTAGTGAATGACTATAAGGAAGTGGGGAGGTGAGACTCAAGTACTTCCAGATATTTTAGTAGCTAAGGAAAGTAAAATATTCACTTATTAGGCAGTAGGATGGTAAAGAAATCCAGACTAAAGGCCTGGATAATACATTTCTGAATAATTGTGAGCTGCCTGTAATATCTTTCTTGACGTGAAGTAGTAGTGGAGACTAATGGCAAAGTTCCCCCTCTCAGAGACAACTTGAAACACATTAAGGTCTTTGGGAGGTGATTTTTTTTCTTTGTAAATGAGTTTCAGCTGAAACTCATTGAGTATAATAAACTAAGGTGAAAATTTAAAATGGATAATGGAAATGAATTTTTACTAATTTTATTCTAAGGAGTTCATCCTTGAGTATATTAAAAATATCAATAATCATTTTGTGCCTGAAGTCAGACTTTCTAACATTACAGTCTAATGTAAACCTCTTGGCAAATGTAGTACTCTTTAGTTTTAGGAAAATGAATTGAAAACTAACTCCCATTACCACAGCACTCTTTGAAGTTTTAACTTAAATGGAAATATGAGGCTTACTGAAATCTTGTACATTTTGGTTCTTGTTTCAATTGGCAAATAAAAAAAGTATATGGGTATGTTCCTCATTTTTAGTAAATCTTACATAAATGCACAAGAAGGAAATTATAACTATGAAACCAAATCTGAGCTTGATGGTTAAAAAGCAAAGAGACTTTTTTATTATTCATTTTTGCCCGAAAAAAGACTTTAAAGATTTTCTAAGGTTGCTAGGCTTAAAAATGACAGCTCTGCCTTTAGACATTTAATTGCTGCTTGGGGATAATTACTTGTCCGAATAAAATTTCTGTGCCAGTCTGTAAGTCTTCGCTGCCATCTGTTGGCTATCTGAGAAATCTGTACACTGCCTTCTAATGATAAAGTCAAAATGAAGCTTCAGTAGAATTGAATAGAATTTTAGGGGTTATTCAGGGCACTACCTGGCCTCTACTTTCCAATCACTTACATGTTTAAATTAAGAAAAAAAAAAAACCTACCAGAAGCACAGTTGTATGTATGTAGGGAATTTCTACATTTTCAGAATGTGGATGGTCCTGGCATCCATTAAAGACGCAGACCTAGAGAATGGACTTGTGGACTTGAAGACACGGGGAGGGGAAATGTAAACTGGGACGAAGTGAGAGAGTGGCATAGACTTATATACACTACCAAATGTATAATAGATAGCTAGTGGGAAGCAGCCGCATAGCACAGGGAGATCAGCTTGGTGCTTTGTGACCACCTACAGGGGTGGGATAGGGACGGTGCCAGGGAGACGCAAGAGGGAGGGGATATGGGGATATATGCATATGTATAGCTGATTCACTTTGTTATAAAGCAGAAACTAACACACCATTGTAAAGCAATTATACTCTAATAAAGATGTTAAAAAATAAATAAGCAAGAAAAAGTTCTGGCAAATAAACAATAGAAGAAATCAGAATGTATTATTTTTTCAAAAATTTAACTACAATACATATACATCATCTCTGAACATATGTACAAAAACTAACAATTCATACTTAAAATAAATTCATCTATTGAAGTGAGAATAGAACAAAGAATAAAACAAAGGACAGCAGCAGTCCTTTTCCACTTGGCATATTAAGTGAAGGGCTTGATTGCTCTCTTCACAAATTGGTCTTTGTGCTCATTTCCTTCTCTTCTTATACCCTGTTTGCTTGTATTTTTACCATGAATGAGATAAGAAAATTTGCTTTGTGTGTTATGGGAATGCTGAACATGCTCCAGAGAAAATGAGAGATAGCAGAGCCAGTAGCAAGGGGCATTTCTGATGGCCTCATCATTCCCTCCTGGTGTTCGGTATTTGAAGCACAAACAAGATGCCCCTCCCCCACTTTTGCCACTCCTCCCCCAGCTCACCTTTTTTGACCGCTGTGATTTATAATTAAAGACATGCTGCTTTTGGCTTTCTAGTCCCTTGCCTTTTCTGAAAGGTTCCTCTCAACAAGTAAATTGCTCAGGTAAAACTTTTTCCTATCAACCTCTCTCCCAGGAATAATAATACTATGGAAATCCTATACAAATTGGAAAATCTGAACTGCCTCCAATAAATGTGTAAATGTAACTAGAAAAATTCATGATCTTCTACATCATTATCCCTGTTTTAGAGCCACTGAGTAAAATGAAACCATCTGATGGGGTTTAGAGCAGACATACTGTCCCTCCTACTGTACTGTTATATGGCTCTTTCACATAATAGCTTAGAATATATTCTAGCAATTCACAGCTGTAAACTCTCCCTATGTTTTCACCGTGACTGTACTAAGAAAAGGTGATGATAAAATATTCACATGCAGGTAAACCTATTGGTAGGCCAAAATTTTGTTCAGAATTGGACGGTCTTATTTTATTTCTATTCCTATTTTAACCTTGAAGAAAAGAAATAGAAAAAAATAGTGATGCTCTGTATACTTGAATGGCAATGACTGTTTCTATACTGTAAGATATGTAAATTAAATAATTTTATCCCATAAAACAGTATTTCCTTCACTTATATTATTTACCTATAGGTTTAAATATGCCTTTAATTTTATGTATAGTGGTTTCTACAGATAAGCAGAAGTGAGATACTTAAAGGAAGAAAAGCTGAATAGCTGGGAGAGCCCAAAAAGGCAGCAATTTTGTAGTAAGAGAGGGAAAGATAAAGCTATCAAAAGAGATGATTAGAAATCTTTGAATAAGAGTGGGTTAAAATCATGGTGTTTCAAAACCATGAATTTTAGAAATTTGTTTAGATAAGTTTCTGAGGCAGAAACTAGGAGAAAAAAATGAAATCTTACCTACCCGTAGAATATTTTGTTTTAATTAGTGCCAGATGATAGAACTGCAGAGAAAGGATAATAGCAAAGAATGCTACTGGCTTAATGATGAAATATGCTAGGCAAATGATTCAACTTAATCTCAGTTAGACCCGTTAATATTACACTGTTTACTATATCTACAACCTAGAAGAGAATCAGAAATCCCCAAATCATTTGTTCAAAAGATTTATAACTATGTGAGACAGTAGGAACAGTAAGAAATATTTTTTCCCTAAAAAGAATAAAACATCTATGATAAAAAATAATTTTCATGTGCTACTTTCCTTGAAGGAGTAATAGACTCTATAAGATTCAGAAGCAAAATAAGTATATAAGCATATCTTCATCAATAAGTCTACGTGCTTTGTTGAAAATTCACAAAAATAACTCCTGCACAAAAAAGAGGGGCTTTTTTTGTTTTTTATTGTCTGATAGAATATTCAGGTAAAGCAGGTTATTATGCTATTTCAGAAAAGAAAATAATGGATACTCTGTTTTAACTCACAAAATGAGAACAATAATTCTGAAAATTTTATTCTTTCCTTAGTTCTATCCATGAGTATTTCTTTTGTGTATTAATCCATACTTTCATAGGTTTACTGAGCTTAGGCTATGTGTAAAATATACATATATGTAAACACATATAAAGCTACACCCATGTGGACATACACTCCTTTAGAGACCAATGAAAAACCGTGTAAAAAGGAATTTGGATATTTACAAAATAACTTCTGTCGGTTAAATAATTTTAGTTACAGAAATAATACATGATTCTTTAAAAATAAGTCAAACAACAAATTCATGATATAAAAATATGCAAAGTAATCTGTCATTTACCACCCAGGTCTCTCTCTCCCCTCTTTCTCTTTCACACATATTAGATTTGAGGTGTGTATGTGTATTTGTGTGTGTGTGTGTGTGTGAGTGTGTGTGTGAGAGAGAGAGAGAGAGAGAGAGAGAGAGAGAGGGAGAGAGGAGAGAGAGGGAGAGAGAGAGAGAATATTTGTTTTGCTAGTTGGAATTTTGCTATTTTCACTTAGTAATTTACCTTCATTATCTTATTATTTTAGTACATATAGATCTACTGAATTATTTTTTAAATCTGCATATTATTCAAAACTATAGATAGACCATAAAATATTTAGTCATTTCTTATTGATATGCATTCACATTGTTCCCACTCTATCCCTATTTTCTAACACAAACAGTGTTGTTAGAAAAAAACACACACACACAAATCTGTATGTATACAGTAAGTCCCCTACATACGGATGAGTTCAGTTCCAAAAGTGCGTTCGTAAGTCTAATTTGTTCGTAAGTCCAACAAAGTTACCCTAGGTACCCAAATAAAACAATTGGCTATATAGTACTGTCCTGTAATAGGTTTATAATACTTTACACACAAATAATATATAAAAAATAAACACAAAATAAAACATTTTTAATCTTACAGTACAGTACCTTGAAAAGTAGAGTAGTACAATACAACAGTTGGCATACAGGGGATGGCATCGAGTGAATAGGCAAGAAGAGTTCCTGCCTGGAGGAGGGAGAGGGGGTGGGAGATGGTAGAGCTGAAGGATCATCAGCAATAGGAGACAGAGGGCAAGCTGTAACTTCACTAATGCCTGAGGTTGATGGCACAGGTTCTGGTTCCTTGCTGGATTCAACTCTATCTACCCTCTTGAAAAAATCATCCAGTGATGTCTGGGTAGTAGCTCTTTTTTTCTCATCATAGATGACACGGTAGCACTGGATTGCATTCTGAACAGCTGTTGTAACCTTCGTGTACCATTCTACATTTGGGTCCTGTGCCTCAAAAACTAACAGTGCTCCCTCAACAAAGAAAATCCCCTTGTAATTTCCCACATTGAGAATCTCTTCAGTTCTTCAGTTACTTCTTCCTCTTGTCACTTTGTCCTTTCTCTGGGCCTCCAATTCCATCAGGTCTTCATTAGTAAGCTCCTCCTGTTGCACAGCAAGGAGTTCAATGAAGTCATCCTCTTGTAGATCTAGCTCCAGCTTCTCACTGAGAGTCACTAGGTTGCTGAAGACCTCTTTGGACTCCTCATCCACCTTCTCAAATCCACGAAAATCATGAACAAACTGCTGGCAAAGTTTCTTCCAAACCCCATTCATGGTGATGGCCGTAATTTCACACCAAGCAAAGTCAATATTTTTTATGGCCTTGTAGATGTTATAGTCCTTCCAAAATTGTCATAATGTTGTACCTGATTGGTGCTTCTTAGCAGTACCAGCTATATCACCACTGCTTTTACGCTTGCTTCTGGACATCCTGGGCTTGAAATAAAGATACTGTACTACTGTACTCTATACAGTACTGTACAGTAAAGTACAAAAAAGCACAACCACTTCTAGAGGATGCGCGCACATTCCAATGTATGCCAGACACATGAACTAACTTACATGATTGGATATGCGAACACACATTCCCAACTTTGAAAGTTCACAACTTGAAGGTTCGTATGTAGGGGACTTACTGTATATAACTGTGCACATATGTAGGCTTTTTTGTAGGAAAGATTCCTGGAAGTACACTGCTGGGACAAAAGGTAGGCACAAAAAAATTACAAAGAATTTTTGCATAGAACCTAGTCTAACATCTAGCATATGCAAACAAAAATTAGCTGTCGGTGACAGAGTATGTAAAAGATACTTCTTACCCTATTTTGCTGGTCCTGAGAACAAGAACTTTGTCCGTAATAGAAGAGTCAACCCAGCCTAGGACTCCACGTTCACCAAAAACATGTAATTCTTTGAAAACAAAATAATGGTTTTGTTGAGTTTGGCTGTTTGTATGAATACTATATAGTCTTTATCTCTATCAATAATATTTATGTGGGTTTTTTTGGAAGACAAAAGAGTTGTTAAATTGAGTTTGGCTGTCCCTTTGCATATTATATACTTCTCCACACAAAGTATTTTTTAAGATGTCTTAGCCATGTGATAAATACAACACCTTCTAGTCTGGTTGTGCCTAGGTTCTTCTTTTTCAAGAAACTGTTGGTTTTTTCTGAGATGCTTGCCACTCTTGTCACACAAGGATTATGTCCTTGTATTAAGGTCTTTAATCTCAGTTTTACTTATGAGTTTGCATAAATCTTTCTTTAAATCAAATCTTTATCCATTTACTTCTACTTTATCCAATTACTTCTGAGTCTCTGCTTCCATCAAGCATGCTGTGCCCAATACTAACTTTCACTTTATTCATTCACCTAGGAATGGCAGTTCTGCTGTGGCTCTGTCTACTTGAACACTTTGTATTGTGCCTATATTCTGTATTTCATCAGTATTTTGGTACTGTGGTGATAGGAGTGTAATGGAGCAGGACCCTATGGGGCCTTCCTGGGACAAACCCCTTCCCATATCCTCTGCTTTAGCTCCTCTCCTTACTGTTATACCTAGATAATAGTATCTGATGTACATTTCTTGAGTTGTTTTATAGATGCTAAAACCCCCACTAAATGGAAGACATTAACTGCTTGATAACCATGGGCACTTAGCCCTCAGACCTACTGGAGCCTAAGGATAGACAATGTTAACCCCTGTGACACTGCCCTGTTACCTCACCATCAACCAATTAGAGAATTGTGCACGAGCTGATCACACACCCTGCGACCCCCCTCCCTCACTGGGCCTTTAAAAATGCTTTCCTGAAACCTATCGGGGAGTTAGGGGGGTTTTGACCACTAGCTGTGCTGGACTCCTTGTATGGCACCTTACAATAAACCCTGCACTTTCCTTCACCAGAACCCGATGTCAGTAGATTGGCTTAACTGCGTGTGGGCTAGTGAACCCAGGTTTGGTTTGGTAGCAGGAGGGTTATTTTAAACACTTATGGGCTGAACGCTGAGGGGGTTTATGCTCTTTGAGATCTGAATCATGCCACAGCATATTCTGTGTTATATCATTAAGAAACCTCTGCGTGTAGCCATCTGCCACTTCATCCTTATCCTCATCCATACTCCTGGGATATCAACACCATCTCACACCCATTACCCCAAATTAGAGAGCACAATGTTTTACTCATAATAGGCACTCAAATGTTTGTTTAATAAATTAGTGAATTAATCTTACTGACAGATTATTCTACAATGAAGTTTGTCAAAGTGCTGAAGTCTGATGTACTGTCATTTTACTTTAGAGAATTTAGAGTGGTTTGATAAAAATAAAAAATGCCCCCTCAAATCTTAGTATTCTATAAATCTGCCATATAACCTTACTTTTCTCCCACAGGTATGCCACGCTGAAGGCCATTATAGGCCATTAAGATACCATTAAGAGCACCCTTGCCATTGTTTTCATTATGCCTTTGATATGTTCTTAGTGTTTTGTTGTCAGAGAAATGAATTGTTCATATTTTAACACAGTGGTCATAATCATTATTATTAGGTATTTAGCATTAGTAACTCTAAATGTTGTATCACCCATTAAAAACATGTGAGAATTTTATTCTGTAGAAAATATCAACAACTAAAACATTGACCTTTTCAATGTTCTGATATAACGTATCCATTCCAGTTTTTCCTGAGTGCCTACTCTAAGTAACCTATGGTGAGCAGGTGAAATGGACAGTCATTGTAAATGCAAAATATTTGAAAAGTCAACTATAAAAATATTCAATTAACAATGGATCATAAATTGTGATAAGCAGAGAGCACTAGTTAGAAAGAAAGAAATCCTCAGTCACTTTAATGGGAACAGAAAATGGCAGGGATGTAACCTCTTTTGATTTCATGTAGTGCCTACAGATTTGTGGACCACCCCAGGTAGCATTGGAGCTATGAATGCTGCCTGCTGCCGATGAGTAATGATGCTTTGGATTCTGGACTGGCGTCTGACATTTCTATTTTCTTTCTTTTCTATCACATCACTCTTTGATTGAAGCTTAGAGTCCCATGCATGTGGAAGTAAGAGAATGTCAGGCTAATTTAATATTAAAACATTTGTCAAATTTTTGTGGATGAAATCAGATATGTAAAATTATTAAATCAGAAAATCCAAGGTCTTCTGTAAGTCTGGACCCTTTATAAAGCTATTTCCTATACTTGCAATGCCCTGTTTTCTTCATACCATGGCACTATTCATCTTTGAAGTCCAGTGTGAGGTCCCCCTCTTTCATGTTGCTAACAGTCATGGCCAAATTAGAAAATATTTTTTAAAAGTTCATATTATTTACAAATTGGCCATAACTTGAAAGAAGCAACAGAATAATTAGAAAACTACACAGAGAAGTAGGTGATCTGTCTTCTCTTATATTTCCCACTGTTCTGTTAAAGTGGTTTATGAGATATCCAAATCCTCAAATTCGAAATGGTTACATCTGTGGTTGCTATTTAATCCACTTAGTTGTTCAGAGTGTTATACATCAAGAGTAGCATAGACCAATGGTTAGGGCTGCTAATCGCAGTCTTGAGTTTTCTCATCTATAGTAGGCACACGACCTAATTTGAGGTGTGTCTCCCTTTTTCCATGGTCTCTCCTTGAGTCTTACTTGATTTTCTAGAGTTACAATTTAAAAAAACAAATGAGACATGCCTTTCTTCCCTAGTATCTGGGATAAGCTACTCATTTCATGCTTCCTTTCACTGGTTTCCACTTTGGTCTGCTAATTTAATCAAGGGCAGGGCCATCTCATCTCCTAATCAGTTACATGAGCCATATGGGGATGAAGAGAGACGAGGAACAAATTGATTAAAAAAAGAGAGAAGAGAGAACCAAGAGAAGAAAACTTCCCTTGTCCAGTCTGTCGACAAGTTCTTTTTCCAGTAAAAATTATATTCCATTCTTTGCTAAATCGCTTGTGTGTTTTGGAGGTCTAAGCTATTTTTTTTCTTTGACCTTTGTAAGCAGTTACTAATTGCCTACCTAATATCTTTCTCCTTTTCTTCCTTGCTAATAGGGCTCTAATTTGGGAGGGAAGTGGTATATTGCATTTGTCATTTTCATGAAGGAGAGCTACATTTACCAGATCCCCTTACCACTAGGCATGCCATGTAACTTTGTTCTGGCTAGTGAGATATAAGTAGAATTTTACCCCGTGAGCCTTTCAAGACAGCTATTGTTTTTGTTTTTCTGAGGGAGAGAGAGAAACTCAGCTGCAGTGAAAATTTTGCCCTTCCCCCTCTGCCTATAGATAACAACGCAGAGAAAGAGAAGAAACTTGGCATAGTGGGGCCGCATTACCAACCTTGCACTGTTTACTTATGGATATCTTTTTATGTGAGGAAAAGAAACTCTTACATATTTAAGACATTATTTGTCAGACTTTCTAGTAGTATCTCTTGAAAGTAATCTTTACCAGCACAACTTATAAGAGAACTTCTTGGGGACAGAGAAAGAGATGGTATGAATGAGAATGAGGATGAAAATAGTTGTGTGTATGTAGAAGTGAGGAGAAAACTTTCATTCTCCCTAGGAAATTAGGATGTATGGTTAAAAACTGCTTTATAATGCTATCATGAGTGGGTGGTATTTAACATAAGCAGTAGAATTACAATAGTTGAAATGATTATATATTTGGACGATTTCCTTATTAAGTGTAAAGTGACTGATTAAAGGTTTAGACAAAGAGAGTGGAGTAAGAATAACAGTAGATTGGGGAAAGGACAAAGAAATATAGACAGAATGAAAAAGGAGAAATTATAAACATGACCATTGCATAAAGTTCTAAGTATAATAAAAGTCCAGACTGGTTCAAAACTGTTTCAAACGAATGAAACAGTGCAAGGAGCAGTGAGTACATTTTGTACATGGAAGTACTCCCAAGTTATCACTCAAGCCAATCTAGCATTCATCCCCAAGGGAGAATTTTTTTGAGAATCCTTGACTTAGACTAAAGGAAATAAGCATCAGTCATATTGGTGAAATCTGAATCTTGACATGCATGTGTCATTTGCTTCCTGTTATTCTTTGTTGTGTGGATAAAAAGGAAACTTTGAAGCATTTGGAGAACTGTTATTTGTACTGCATCTGGGAAAACCAGTTGTGATTTTTCTTTGCTTTATACCGTTAGGATAATCCTCTAAATTAGGCTTTTCTGGTATGTGTCTTATAGTTTCCTTGTTTCCACTAAATGAACCAGATTACCCGAGACAAGATTTTGCCATTTGATGTGGAGGGATATTATATGGGAATTCATGAATCAAATTCATCTTGTCACTGGGGACAGATGTTTTTGTATTGTCAAGTTCTAGGCTTATTAGTTTGGGTTTGAATAAGGCTAGAAATTTCAAACCGCCATGCTTAGTCTGCCCGTATTCAGCTCCAAAGACCATAGGCTGGAAACCTGATCAATTGAAGGTAGTTTAAAGAAAAGTTGTAATTTCTTCTTCTCTGGGGACCCTGATGGCAAGGATTAAGCACTGTGTTCCTGGGCTTGTGAGAGCATGATGCTGCCTTGAGGCAGCTAAAAGAACTAAATTATCTCTTTCAGAAACCTTCTGAGTTAACATGATTTTGTGACTATGAGAAGGATAATTGCATCATATGGTTTGTTTCTCATAAAACAGGGAAATAAAAATTTGACCAAAAGTAACTTATTTAGACTAGAGAAGGAACTAAATTCTACTAAAGAAAGAGAATGCTGTATATTTGTCAAGGTATTTTTGGTGGTATGTGACAGCTCAAACTAGAATAAACATACAGGAGAATTCATTGGCTCATAACTGGGAAGTTCAAGGGGTTTAGTGCTGTTAGGCATGTGAGGATCCAGGGTTTCAAACAACGTCAGCAGAAATCTGCCCTTTTAAATTTTCTTCATATACTAGCTTTATTCTCATCTATATGGCTTCTATACTGACTGACATTCCAGTAAAAGAAAATTCCTCTTTCCAAATAATTCCAGCAAAAGTCCCAGTGAAGGCTTGAATTTGCCCAGCTTGGTTCATGTGCCCATCACTGAACCAATCGCTGTGCCCAAGGGGTTGTACTACCCTAATTGCTCAGGACTTGGCCATATCCAATGCCTATTCATTTGGGTTTGAATGAGGCTAGAAACTCTGAAATGAATGGTGTCCACCCACCCAAACTATATGAATTCTGATAGTTAACAGAAGGGTTCTTCAAAGGAAAATTAGGTGCTATTACTAAAGAAGGAAGCAGGAATGTTGAGCTGGCAAATTCAACAGATGTTCATGATATGCTACAATGCAACACAGTATGTTAAAAGAAAAAAACCAAAATCATTACAGGTGAAAAATATGGAACTATACATATACACTCTTGTCCAATTTGCACTAGACGGTTTTTCACTTCATAATAAAAGATCATTTCTTGTGTGTGTGTGTATTCCAGATTTTTTTTATTATAATAGATTCAGACTTCAGACTTACTCTACTTGATAATATATTTCAAAGTTTTGATAGGTCTAGCACTGAGATATTTTATGGATGGGCAGCAAACAAGTGGCAGTCATTATAGTCTCAGGATTGATCATGTGGTTTTCTTCTAATTGTATTAAATATGTTGTATCTTATTTTTATATACTGCTTCTTTTGTAAATTTTGAAAGCAGACTTTAAAACGGATTAAATATTGTAATTTAGGGAAAAATTAAGATGAAGTTTCACCAAAAGAGCAAGACATATACACCAATTGAGTTCAACTCATAATCAGCAGTGAAACTAGATGGCTACACACTACAGATGGATTTATAGGCCATGATATGTAAAAATTAAAATCATGTATGTTAACACATGACAGATTATGAATATTTTCTGAAAACACCAAAATATAGTGGGAGACTCATGGTGGTTTCTCCCACACAAACAAAATGCTCTGAGAAGCATTCAGTGTCAGGATACTAGACTGCACTGGCAAAGTGGTTATAATTTACTGAAAAGTGCCTTAGTGATCTGAACAATTTAATAATAATTTCAAATAATATTGCATCTACTAATATTAGTCATCCATGGGATCCCATCTAATATGTTTTTTTCTAAATCTTTGCAGAAAATATGCATGAGAATTTTGACAGCTTCTTATTGTTTTTGAGCCTTTTATTAATACTCTGATCTTAATCACTTTCCATTTACAAAGCAAGAATTACCTTTATCTCACTTAGAAGACTATCTGAATCTTGATCAACTGGTCTGTCCTTGGTTTTTTAAAACTTCTTTGAGGCTTCCCTGGTGGCGCAGTGGTTGAGAGTCCGCCTGCCGATGCAGGGGACACGGGTTCATGCCCCAGTCCGGGAAGATCCCACATGCCGCGGAGCGGCTGGGCCCGTGAGCCATGGCCGCTGAGCTTGCGCGTCCGGAGCCTGCGCTCCGCACCGGGAGAGGCCACAAGAGTGAGAGGCCCGCATACCGCAAAAAAAAAAAAAAAAAAAACAAAAAAACAAAAAACTTCTTTGATAAAAACTATTGGAGATTCTGGATGGGGAATAATTATCAAAGATAATTACTATGGCAGAAATTTTGAAAGAATCTTAATTTTGACATAATTCAGAGGACATTAGGCAAATGCTTTTGCATTTTAAACAATGTTTTTAAGGCAAGGTGTATATATATATATTATATATATATATAAAATATATATATATATAATATATATAATATTTATTTTATTTAGCGTCACATTATATTCATTAGGGGCACACAGCATCCCAGAACCATTTGGGCTTATTACAATTCTGTGTGTTTACGATTAGAGTTTTCTTAGGAAAGTTTGGATACAAATGAATTTATATCAACAAATGCAAAAATTTCATTTGGTGACTTTATTTGGCTCATGGTAGAGTGAAAATACCATTGATTTAGTAAAAATGAGCAAATATGTAAATCAGCAAACTTACTCTGCATCTCAAAGTATATAAAACAACCAGATGATAGATTTTTGTATTTTCACTTTTTATTTTGTCAATAAATAGAGATATTTACTCTATGGACAAAAGCCAATGTTGATGTTTGGGTGGCAGTATAATCTTAAAAATAGGGGCATGATTTTTGGAGTCAGACAAGGCTATGTTCAAATAGAGACTCTGCCACTAAGAATTCTTTTGCTTTGAGCATGTTGCAGTAAAATGGAAGTAATTGTAGGTTGTTGTGAAAATCAAATGACACAATGTTTATAAAACTTTAGTAGAATGCCTGAAAGAGATATTAGCTTCAAAATGTAGAGGATGAAGAATGAAAGGGTAGCCAGATTATCAAAGGGGACATCATTTTTCTCTAACCTATGGAGTATCCTTGTGTGAGTTAGAAAAACATGTCCTCTCTGGGAGGATACAACCTCAAGATTGCAGGCTTGGCAATTGGATGGTGCCTTTGTGCAAAGCCAAAGACATCTTTTCCTCCAGGCTGCAGCAGCTTTGTGCCAGAATGCAGAGCTTGGCAAGCCAAGTGTAGACTGAATTCCAGCGTTCATTTGCTCCATCTCTTAGATGTCCTTACACTGAACAACTTATATAACATAAAACCCTGTCTCAAATTAAACCCCCAATCGGTTTGTCAGTTAATTTTTTTCTGGACAAATACAGTCCTTTCCTTGTAGGGAGTTTCAGTGACTATATTTTTCTCCATCTCATTACAAAATTTCAGTTGAAGAAAACTCCTAAATAAAGAGAAAAGAATTCCCTAACAATTCTCTATATTGTCAATACTTGGCCATGCATCTTGCTATAATGTCCTAACAAGTCAAAGCAGTGTAGTCCAAAATTCTGTAGTCAAAGCTACTTCTAGCAGAAGGACTCGAGAGACATGTCTATTTAAAAGTTAGGTGGGCTATTCCAAGTTAGATCACAATCCCCTGCACATACGTAAATTGAGTGCTTTGAGATATCAAGAGATGGAGTCTTCTTCAACTTGGCAGAACCCAGACAAGGAAGTAGTATGGTATACTAGTTAGGAGCATGACTTTTGAAATCTAATAAGGTTGGAATTTAATATGAATTACAGTCTGTTATTTACTAGTTATTTGGCCTTGATCAAGTTCTTTACCGCACTGAGCCTTAGGATTTTCACATGTGAAGGGAGATAATGCCAGCTTTGCAGAGTAGTTGGGAGGATTGAATAATAATCTATATAAAGAACTGGCACATTGCATTCACTCAATAAATGACAATTATTTTTTATTGGCTCTTGATTCATGTTTCAAAATGCTTAGTGTTATTATGTCTGTAAAACCCAGCATCAGTCAGGTTAGATCAACCTGGGATGAGTAGGCTCATTTGTACTGTAGCAGCAACCTGGAAGAAGATTCACACCTTTTTTGCCCATGATTGGAAGAGGCTCTTTCATGTTCCTCAAAGAGATACTGACAGAAGGCAAATTTTAAGTATCTTTGAAGAGAAGCATGTAACTGATTTAGTCTGAGCGGCATGATATTACTTTGACTATTTGCCGTTAGAAGGGTAAGACGTTTAATTGCGTATAAAACTTCAAATACGATGATCTCATGTGGACACTGAGAATCTACAAAATTGCAGCTAAAATGTTAAAAGTATGTTTTCTTATCTCTACCACCAATACACTGTGGCATTCTGCTTCCAGGAGTCCTAAGTGTTGCATAAACATTAAGCTGTGTCTTTGCTTCACTCTCTTCACAGAGAGTCAAGCACACAAGGAGGTCAAGTGATTTGCCCAAGGCAGGGTATTGTGCCAGTAACAGAACTGGGAATTGAACCAGAAGTCAGACTCCCAGGTAATGCAAAACCTAGATGAGAAAGTCTTTTTGCTGTTGTTGGTTCTGTTGCTTATCTTGTTTCTCTTTATACTAACACATCAACTACATTCCCTCCCTTTATGATCTGGTTCAGTGTTTGTGTGGCTGCACTAAATCACTGGTGCCTGTTTTAAAGGAGAAACTATGAGAAGGTAGGGACTACATTTATGCAACAAAGACAAATTGAATTAAAAGTCAGCTCTCCAATAAGTCTACAATTCTTTTATAATCTGACAAACCCTGCAATAAATGTGGCTAGAAAATCACAATATGAGGGAGGACTGAGGCTTTCTTCCAACAAATAATTGCCTTTCCACTTCCCTTTTCAGAACTACTCTTCTGAGGGGGTATTAGAGATATCATGATAGAAGAATGATTTCTCTTAACCAGTAGCTGTGAAGAGGGAGAGCTTCTGAGATTTCTGTTGGTCACTATGATTAAAAAAGAAAATTGATGTGGCTTGAGTATAGTTTATTTTTATGATGCCAATAATTATTGTCAAAATTCATTAGACATTACCAATTTTACCAACGTGTCTCCTAGTGAGGCAGAAATTAATTTAGCAGACAATTAATATGGTAGTAAAATGAATCAAAGACCATTCAAGCAGTCACAGCCTCATCATCATATTAATAATTTAAATTAGCATGCTAAGGTTCATCAAAAATTTTCCAATACACCATTACATTTGATTCTCACAATAGTCCCATCAAGGACACAAGATATAAATTTTTATCCCATTTTATTTGTTATCTATCTTGATACCTGACTGACAAGTGGTAGATTTAAGACTAGAGAGTGATATAGGCACTGTATTGTCCATTATATTGATACCTTGCTTCTACTGTCTTCCCCATCCATTCTCATATTGCTGTATATAAATATGAGAGTGGGCCAGTGGTGTGCTAATAAACTGATATGGGAGGGGAATGGGAAAGCCCTGATTTGTAGCATTTGATAATGTGCATTGTGTAAATACTCCCACCGTTGTTGATTTTGAGCTAATGATGAGACAATAATGAACACAGAATTGAGAAGAGATGTGCACATTCAAGCTCTTGTAATCTGGGATGAGATGGCTCTAGAACACCATGGAGAAGGAGATCTAAAACATCAAATTGTTAGGACATGGACAGACAGCATAAAACAGTTATTCCTTGATTCAAACATGTACTCAGCACCTACTCTATAACTGGGGTTCTTTTAAGTGCTTGTGAAGGGAGGTTGAGATAATAATATACATCATTTTTATTTTTTTAACATCTTTATTGGAGTATAACTGCTTTACAATGGTGTGTTAGTTTCTGCTATATAACAAAGTGAATCAGCTATACATATACGTACATCCCCATATCTCCTCCAGCTGGTGTCTCCCTCCCACGGTCCCTATCCCACCCATCTAGGTGGTCACAAAGCACAGAGCTCATCTCCCTGTGCTATGCAGCTGCTACCCACTAGCTATCTATCTTACATTTGGTAGTGTATATATGTCTATGCCCCTCTCTCACTTCATCGCAGCTTACCCTTCCCCTTCCCCATGTCCTCAAGTCCATTGTCTGCCTCTGTCTTTATTCCTGTCCTGACCCTAGGTTCATCAAAAACAATTTTTTTTTAGATTACATATATATGTGTTAGCATACATTACCTGTTTTTCTCTTCCTGACTTACTTCATTCTGTACGACAGTCTCTAGGTCCATCCACGTCACTAGAAATAACTCAATTTCGTTTCCTTTTATGGCTGAATAGTATTCCATTGTATATATGTGCCACATCTTCTTTATCCATTCATCTGTCGATGGACACTTGGGCTACTTCCATGTCCTGGCTATTGTAAATAGAGCTGCAATGAACATTGTCGTACATGAATCTTTTTGAATTATGGTTTTCTCAGGGTATATGCCCGGTAGTGGGATTGCTGGGTCGTATGGTAGTTCTATTTTTAGATTTTTTAGGAACCTCCATACTGTTCTCCATAGTGGCTGTATCAATTTACATTCCTACCAACAGTGCAAGAGGGTTCCCTTTCCTCCACACCCTCTCCAGCATTTATTGTTTGTGGATTTTTGATGATGGCCATTCTGACTGGTGTGAGGTGATACCTCATTGTAGTTTTGATTTGCATTTCTCTAATGATTAGTGATGTTGAGCATCCTTTCATGTGTTTGTTGGCACTCTGTATATCTTCTTTGGAGAAATGTCTGTTTAGGTCTTCTGCCCATTTTTGGATTGGATTGATGGTTTTTTGATATTGAGCTGCATGAGATGCTTGTAAATACCGGAGATTAATCCTTTGTCAGTTGCTTCATTTGCAAATATTTTCTCCCATTCTGAGGGTTGTCTTTTCATCTTCTTTATGGTTTCCTTTGCTGTGCAAAAGCTTTTAAGTTTCATTAGGTCCCATTTGTTTATTTCTGTTTTTATTTCTATTTCTCTAGGAGGTGGGTCAAAAAGGATTTAGCTGTGGTTTATGTCATAGAGTGTTCTGCCTATGTTTTCCTCTAAGAGTTTTATATTGTCTGGACTTACATTTAGGTCTTTAATCCATTTTAAGTTTATTTTTGTGTATGGTGTTAGGGAGTGCTTTAATTTTCCCCAGACCTTCTGGCACCTGAGGATAGATTACTATCCACCAGAGAATTGTGCACAAGCTGATCACACACCCTGGGATGCCCCTCCTTCACCTGGCCTTTAAAAATGCATTGCTGAAATCTTTTGGGGAGTTTGGTTTTTTTTTGTTTTTTTTTTGAGCATAGACCACCCGTTCTCCTTGCTTGGCTCTGCAATAAACCTTTCTCTACTCCAAAGTCTGATGTTTCAGTTTGTTTGGCCTCACTGTATGTTGTGTTTGGTAACAGTTGTGTCAGGGGGTTGGTTACAGTATTAAGGGGTATAGCTGAGAAGGCTAAGACTAAGGTGAGGCATGGGAGGCACCCAGAGCACAAAATTTAAGGCAGCATTCACTCTCAGTTGCTAACCCTGCACTTGTATAAGCCTGAGAATGAGCATTTCCTTAAATCTTTTGTCCTGTCCCAGTCTTGAGTCCTTGAACGAAGTATTTGACTAGAAAAGTATTTGAGGATACAAGTCATTCTGACATCTGAAGGACAGCATTGCATCATGTTCAAAAGAGCTGAAGCAAAGAGTTTTTATGAAAATTTGGTGAGACAAAGGAAAGGCAGGTGAGATATGCAGAAGTGAGAACATGGAGGGCCTTGCTTGCCAGCTGAAGAATTTGAACTTGATCCTAAAGACAATGGTGAGCATGGGGGGGTTGTGTTTAATAGGTTTTAAATAAGGTTGGCACATGGTCAGGTCTGAATTTTAGAAATATCTTTGTGGTTGAAGCATGGAGGACGGTGTGAAGGAAGAAGAGCATATATAAAAGATGTTTAAGAAGTAAAAGAAATTAGTCACTGCTGAAGAATTGTGTTATTAGGATATTCCTATGGGCTCAAAGTGAAGACAGAGGATGATCAGAAAAGGCAGCTTGGTTTTTCTTAAGACTTTCCTGTGGTCAGTCTTAGTCTTCGAACATTTACACTGTGCAGAAGGAGATGAGAATGAGTCATTTCCTTAGCAACAAAATGTCATTTGGGTGGTACATAATATCCAAAATGGCAGATGCTATTGTCTTGATAGCAATTACACAATATGTGGGTTATACCTCTTATTACTTAGAATGAGAGATTAATTTATAAATTCAATTTGGTCTACTATCTTCATAATAAATATTCATTATTGAGAATGGACCTCAGCAGACTATTTTAATGGAGGAAAAATAGAAGCTGTAAAAAATACAGAAAAAATTAAAATGTCTAACAACAATGAAAGAACATCTTTTACTTCTGTGTGTGTGTATGTGTGTGTGTGTGTGTGTGTGTGTGTGTGTATCTGAATATAACTAATTTTTGGATAAACAAAGAATGGTTCATTTCTTCAGCACTTTTTCTAACTTTCCAATCTTTTGGTGCTGACCTCCCATTATTCAGGCTGCCTCTTGTTCTTTTGTTAGAAGTGAGGACATCAGGGATATGTATATATAAATAATGGTGTTCTTCACTCTTACAAGAAAATATTTCTATGGCATTGTATTAAATGTGGAAATGAAATATATATCAAGAACAATTATACTTTATTTGGTGAACATTTTATCACAAACTATATTAATGTTAAAAATTTTTAATATTTTGCTAATAAAAGTTCTTTGGTTACAAGATGAAAAAGGCCATGTTGCTCTAAGTTACACAAAATAAGGAGAATGTATTAAGCCACTTGATACAGTTCTTGTAAAATTCCATCAGATAGAATATGTAAAATATTTGGTACACTGTCTGGTATATAATAAATGCTCAATAAATGTTAGTAGTTATTATTATCGTGTTAATTCAGCAAAATATTTACAGATGCTGGATAACAGTTCCAGGCACAACAAACCTATGAGGTAGGTATTATAATCTTCATTCTACATACTAGAAATGAGCTCAGAGAGGTTAACTGACTGTCCCAAGATCACAAAGCTAGTGAATGAAAGACCTGAGATATGAATTCAAGTTTACTTTCATGGAGACAACTACCAAAAGGGGCTGGAGTTAGTGGAACTGAGAACACAGGTGGAGGGTTTTGTTTCAGAGAAAAAGGTCAGGAAGAAAGGATGAATTTGAAAAAGTTCTACAGTATAGATGATGATATTTAAGCAGTTCTCACTAAAAGGAGAAAAGGAAAAGGAAGTCAAATTTGTTTAATATTTACTTTTATTAGATACTTTGATATTTGCTTATATAAAGTATTTCTTTTAATACTCACAAGAAACCTGTGAGACAGATGTTATCATCTCCATTTTTCAGGTCAGGAAACTTGAGGTTCAGAGTACTTGACTATCTTGACCAAGGTTACGTAGTTACCAAGTGGCAGAGTTGGGATAAAAAAGCAAATCATTTGACTCCAGTAAATTATGTTATCTGTACTTTGCTTATGGTAATTGATTTCTTTATGAAATAGTAAGTTAGTCCAGGTGAGTGGTTAAAAATAATCTAGTAAGGGCTGTTGTAATGGGCTGAACTGTGTTCCTCCAAATTCGTTATGTTGAAGTACTAACTCCCAGTACCTCAGAATGTGACTGTATTTGGAGATATGTAGAATCTTTTTTTTTTTTAAGATTTTTTTTGGATGTGGACCAATTTTAAAGTTTTTATTGAATTTGTTACAATATTGTTTTTGTTTTATATTTTGGGTTTTTGGCCACAAGTCATGGGGGATCTTAGCTCCCTGACCAGCGATCAAACCCGTGCCCCCTGCATTGGAAGGTGAAGTCTTAACCACTGGACTGCCAGGGAAGTCCCTGTAGAGTCTTTAAAGAAGTAGTGAAGTTAAAATGATATCATTAGGGCTGGCCCTAATCCAATATGAATAGTGTCCTTGTAAGAAGAAATTAAGACACAGACATATACATGTACAGAGGGAAGACCACGTGAAGACATAGGGAGAGGCAGCCATATACAAACCAAAGTGAGAGGCCTCAGAAGAAACCAACCCTCCCAACACCTTGATCTTGGACTTATAGCCTCTAGGATCGGGAGAAACTTAAATTTTTGTTTAAGCCACCCAGTCTGTAGTACTTTCTTATGGCAGCCCTAACAGACTAATATAGGTTTTTAGAGTAACACACAGGTAAAATCATACTATCTGAGACAATTAATTTGTACTCTCCTGTATTTATTTTAATAGTATTTTAATTTAAAAAGTTAAATATATACATATTTATTGTAGAAAATTTGAACATCACAGGAAAGTATTTTATCTAAATACAATCACCCTACTTCCTACCACTCAAAGCAAATATTAACATTTCACTATTTCCTGCTATTTGTATGCATTTTTTTACTTGTATAAAATATTTATCTTACTTTTCAAACAACATTATAAATTTAACATTTTCTCATGCTACTACAAACTTCTCACAATCATATTTTAGTGGCCTTGTTATATTTCATCATACTTGTCTATTTTTGCACGTTTAGAATGTTTACATTTTACTATTCTGAATAACGTTGCAGGAAGCATCTATATGAGTTCAAAGTTTCTAAAATCTGCTTATTCCCTTAAACTAGATTCCTGGAAGTGAGATTATTGGATCACAGTTCTAGGAATGTAAGTCCAACATATACTATGTATTATACAACAATGCTGCAAATATGGTTAATATTTGTCACAAGAAGGGAAAATAATATTTATTGGGCACTTAATATGAGCCAAATTCTATGTTAGGCACTTTAATATATATTTCTCATTGTTCACATAAGACTGAGAGTCATCTTATATTAATTTAAAGATGAAACTGAGGCTCAGAAGGGTTAAATAACTTGCTCAGTGTCACATAGTTAGTGAGTGGCAGGGCAGTAGGCTACCAAAAGGCACAACCCTATTGAACTGAGGGAAAGACTGTCCTATCTTCAATGTGTGGATTTTTTTATTTGCTTATTTGTTTTTTGTTTCCTATGAGGAGAGCAATTTATATCCTAAGCTGTATGTCATTCTTCTTTTATTGTATCTGTTATGTAGAAAAGCTGTAATCCCCAGTGTGCTCTGCTTCTATGGCCCTTATATCAATGTTGTATATTGGGAATTGTTTTTTTCTAATGGATGGAGGGAGACAGTAACCTTTGGACTTGTGAGAATGAGGCAGTTCTGGCTGTTTTAGGAATTGTCTGAATAGATGACTGCTACAAACCTATGGGCAAGTAAGACAGGAGAGGCCAAAGCAAAAGACTATACATTTGCTATCTGTGCTGTTTTTCTTCAGTAGTGAAATAATTTAGACGACCTATGTATATGTTTGTCTGCCTAGCTCCACTAGTGTAAGACTTAGTGGGAGTTCTCCCCATATCCTGACAAGGGATTTGGACTGGATTGTCCCAAATCCTTGGATTTCAATGCTTTTGCTAGTTTTGTCTTTTATTGGGTAACATTTTGGAACTTGGGAGATGACAGATCAAGGGCTGAACACCTGATTATCATCAACAATCCTTATATAGAAATCTAATTCCTAAATATTAAAAGTCTATCCCTTGTAAAATGTGTCGTCTCTATAGTGCATGTGCATGCCTATTTGCTCAACTTGGTCAAAAAAGGAAAATCTGTAGCATGGTTTAGCTGAGACAGCATGGTTTTAAATGGCTTCTGAGTTGAGTACCTCTGCATTTTTACAGCTATCTAATAGTAATACCCTTACTCTGGTGGATTTATGTAGATTTTAGTTATGTTATTACATTAACAATTTGCATGGCAAAAGTCAGATTGGAATGATCTAATAATATTTGAGCTCTGACAAGAATAAGTCCATGCTTGGGCTTCCCTGGTGGCTCAGTGGTTACGAATCCTCCTGCCAATGCAGGGGACATGGGTTTGAGCCCTGGCCCAGGAAGATCCGACATGCTGTGAAACAACTAAACCCATGTACCACAACTACTGAGCCTGTGCTCGAGAGTCCACGAGCCACAACTACTGAACCCAAGCACCACAACTACTGAAGCCTGTGTGCCTAGAGCCTGTGCTCCACAACAAGAGAAGCCACCGCAATGAGAAGCCCGTGCACCACAACTAAGAAGTAGCCCCTGCTTGCCACAACTAGACAAAGTCCATGCACAGCAGCAAAGACCCAGTGCAGCCAAAAATAAATAAATAAATAAATAAAATTTAAAAAAAGAATAAGCCCATGCTTATATATAAATTATAACTTAGTAATGCTGTCTCCAAAGAAATATAAGTGTGCTGTAGCATTTGTAGGGATTTCATGGTTATTTTTATAACATCTAACATCATATTCTAATTTTGACATTTTCAAATTTTACTGCAGAATAATTTGCAGGGCATTCATCTATGACATTGCCTGAAGCTAGAACTCTTATTTTCAAAGTACAGATTCCTGAAGTGAGTAAAGTATTGTGTGGTAATTTCCTATGTCCACATAAATTGTACATAGTTTCTGGAATAAGAGCTCATTTATCTATTCATAGAATGTGCTTCTGAAATTATCTGTAAGTGTAAGATTTATATGTACAAATTCATTAAAATGAGAATGTTTAAGTAAAAGAGGTTTCTGTTTATTTGGGTAGTTTTTTGGACAGAGAAACAATTGATGCAATTTTAAGTTGCTTCATTTATATTGTAACTATTACAGATTTTAATAAAAAATGAGGACTAATTTAAGCTCTTGGGAACAAAGCACACTTCAAATCTTCAACTAATTTCAACGTCTACGTCTACAGCTGCTCCTCTCAATGGCTCTGAAATCAATTTGGCCCTTCATTGCTAGAAAGTGCACAAATGAAATGGGAACTGGGAATGATTTGTACCATGCATAATGTATACTGACTTCGGATGGCAACAAGAAAGCTGGGGAAGAGATCTGCAAATCATACCTAAAAAATTCAGAGAAGTTTTAAATAAAAACAAAACCTCTCCCATTGCTGCAGAAAATGATGTAATCCTCTTTAGCTGGTCTATTCAGAAGAACTGCTTCAGAAAACCAGATCATTTGGGTATAGGATGACATCATCAGTAAAATGTTACCAAAAAAAAAAAAAAAAAAAACCTTAGGGAATCATTATCTACTGGCAGAAATCAATGATTTCTAGAACAATGTAAGAATGGTGGGTTTTGAACCAGAATAGAGGGAGCAAAATCATACAGATATACATGATTCCAGAATTAAATGTTTTATTTCTTAATGAATGCACACACTTCCACACTATGTGTGGGAAAACTACCAGAAACAGAAGATGCCATGTTCTGTAAACTCAGTGTCAGAGATCATGTGTTAACACAGCTGAAGGAAAATGACATGCCAGGCACATAGAATATTTATTTAAGAAACTGGAAAATTATTCTGAAGTGCTAAGAAAATACCACTATTTTTGAAAAAGAGCTACTGATATATTTTGAAAAAAAATTTATACATACCAAATAAGCTTTATCCTTTCATTCTGTTTCAGGGTGAAAAAAGAAAAGAAAAGAAAAAGATAAATTTGCTTCTCACTAAATAGAAACTCTATATCGCTTTTTTTTAAGTCCAGTGTTTAGTCATAGAATGTAAGCTTGGGTAAGGCATCTTGCCATATTATACTTCTTGTCAGAAGGCTTGACAATTCATATATCCCTTTGAGGCTGATGATAGGTAACATAAAGATATTGTGCTCTGCATTGTGAAATTGTGTTTGCAATCATAAAGTATTGTTTTTTTTAATTGCAAAGTAATCCATGGTCATTGTGAAAATAAATGTATGTAAATACTGGTAAAGTAAGAAGTGAAAGCATTCCTTCCCCATTTCATCCCCCAGGGTGAATGACAATCAAAGGTTTGGCATGGATCCTTTCAGACACTTGTGCTTACAAAAAGACATCCACAGAGGCATACACATTACAGTATGTAGGATCCAATTACACATCTGGATTGTGGGTAATTTTCTACTTATATTTCTGGACGTTAAGTAGTCTTAGAATTGTTGTCTTACAAAAAGGCTGGAATGAACATCCTTATACACATATTCTTGTGCAAACTTGCAAGAATAGAGATTCCTAGAATATAATTGCTGAGTCGAATGGAGAATGCACTTTAAATTAAGATTGAAACTGAATTGACTTCTAAATATTTATACTCCACAAAGAGTTTATGAGTGTACCTTTTACTCTATACTCTCCCAAAATCTGAATACAACCAATTTTGGGTTTATTTTTTGTCATTCTTACAATGGAAAATGGAATTTCAATAAACTTTAAATCTTTTATATATAATCTATTGCTGCTTCAATTTTTAGTTCAAACTCTCACCTATTCAGAAACCTCATTTAGTGAACTCTTCATACCTATGAATCTTTAACCTTTCCCCTGAGAATTCTTTCAAAAAATTAATAATAATATATGGTCAACAATGCTTTCTACTTCTTCATGCCCCATCTAATTCCTTTATAAATTAAAAAAAAGTTTATTTAAGATCACATACAAATCAAAAGAGTTGCAATATTTTATGCCTTATAACTTTTCACATTTTAGCTCTCACCTCTTCTGGGAACTTGCTTCATCAATTATCACCTCTTCTTTTCTATATTGAGTATTTACGTCTCCACTGATTCTTTCTTTCAGCCTTAAAATAGTCTCAGATTTCTTCCATTTCAAAGTAAGTCCTCTCATGGGGAGTGACATAAGTAAAATGGCAGAGTAGGTAGCTCCAAACTCTAGCCCCTCCACACACACACACACACACACACACACACAAAAGTAGAAACTGTCAGAACCAACTTTGTCAGAACTCTGGAAAATAGTCAAAGGTTTATAGAAACCAAGTGAATGCTGAATCAACAAATAGGCAAATTAAAATGTTAAGTAAGCTTTGTGGCATTTTTCTTCCTTTTGCCCCACCCTGTCCTTAGCTCAGAGATGGTCCTGAAGACAACCAGACACATTCCCAGCTGTAGAACCATGGTCCCTTGTTCCAAAGGCACAGAGCATACCTTATTCACAAATTATTGTCTGTTCTAACCTGTCAGGAGGCTACCTGAAGGACTGACACAAGGCACTTGGTCTATGTTTTGCCTAACTTTGAACTCATTCAGGGCTGAGAAGTGGCAAAATATTCATTTAAGTACATTGTTCAAAAACATTGTAAGGTAAACTAAAAACCAGTGGCTAAGGCTTCCCTGTTGGTGCAGTGGTAGAGAATCCACCTGCCAATGCAGGGGACAAGGGTTCTTGCCCCGGTCCGGGAAGATCCCACATGCCACGGAGCAGCTGGGCCCGTGACCCATGGCCGCTGAGCCCACATGTCCGGAGCCTGTGCTCCATAACGGGAGAGGCCACAACAGTGAGAGGCCCGCATACCGCAAAAACAAAAAAACAAAAAAACAGTGGCTACCTGGGGCAAAGACTACCATTGAGACAATGAACTCCCAAAAGTACTGGAAAAAAGGCTGGGGAGAGTGTTTTTTTTTTGGAAATTAGGGTATTCTAAAGTGTTTTCAGAGAGACCTTCAAGATGGTGGAGGAGTAAGACGTGGAGATTGCCTTCCTCCCCACAGATACATCAGAAATATATCTACATGTGGAACAACTCCTACAGAACACCTACTGAATGCTAGCAGAAGACCTCAGACTTCCCAAAAGGCAAGAAACTCCCCATGTACTTGGGTAGGGCAAAAGAAAAATCAGAGACAAAAGAATAGGGACAGGACCTCTGGGAGGGAGCTGTGAAGGAGAAAAATTTTCCACACACTAGGAACCCCCTTCTCTGGCGGAGATGGGGCCTGGAGAGGGGGGGTGAAACTTCAGAACCATGGAGGAGAGCTCAGAAACAGGGGTGCAGAGGGCAAAGCAGAGAGATTTCCACAGAAAAGATTGGTGCTGACCACCACTCACGAGCCTGAGAGGCTAGTCTGCTCACCCTCCGGGATGGGTGGGGGATGGGAGCTGAGGCTCCAGCTTTAGAGGTCAGATTCCAGGGAGTGGACTGGGGTTGGCTGCATGAACACAGCCTGAAGGGGGCTAGCATGCCATGGCTAGCCAGGAGGGAGTCCAGGAAAGTCTGGACCTGCCTAAGAGGCAAGAGACCATTGTTTCAGGGTGCACAAGGAGAAGGGATTCAGAACACCGGCTAAGTGAGCTCCAGAGAAGGGCGCAAGCCGCAGCTATCAGCAGGGACACCAGAGACAGGCATGAAACACTAAGGTTGCTGCTACCGCCACCAAGAAGCCTGTTTGCAAGCACAGGTCACTACCCACACCTCCCCTCCCAGAAGCCTGTGCAGCCCGCCACTGCCAGAGTGTCATGATCCAGGGACAACTTCCCTGGAAGAACACACGGTGCCCCTCAGGCTGTTGCAACATCACGTCGGCCTCTGCCGCCGCAGGCTTGCCTTGCATTTCATACCCTTCCCTCCCCCTGGCCTGAGTGACCAGAGCCCCCTAATCAGCTGCTACTTTAACCCTGTCCTCTCTGAGCGAAAAACAGACACTCTCAGGCAACATACACACAGAGGCAGGGCCAAATCCAAAGCTGAACCCCAGGAGCTGTGTGAACAAAGAAGAGAAAGGGAAATTTCTCCCAGCTGCCTCAGGAATAGCAGATTAAATATCGACAACCAACTTGATGTACCCTGTATCTCTGGAATACCTGAATAGACAATGAATCATTCCAATATTGAGGCAGTGGACTTTGTGTGATTTTGTCTGTTTAGCTTTGCTTTTACCACTTGTCTAGGGTTCTGTGCATATATATATATATATTTTACTATAGTTTTTAGCACTTGTTATCACTGGTGGATTTGTTATTTGGTTTGTTTGCTCTCTTCTTTCTTTCCTTCCTTTTTTGTTTTTTTCACTTTTTAATTTCTTTTATTGTTAAAATTTAATTTTTTTATTTGAATAACTTTATTTTATTTTATTATTTTTTCTTTCTTTCATTCGTTCTTTCCTTCTTTTTTTCTCCCTTTTCTTCTGAGCCAGGTGGCTGACAGGGTCTTGGTGTTCCTGCCGGGTGTCAGGCTTGTGCCTCCGAGGTGGGAGAGCTGAGTTCAGGACATTGGTCCACCAGAGACCTCCCAACTACACATAATATCAAACGGAAAAAGCTCTCTCAGAGATTTCCATCTCAATGCTAAGACCCAGCTCTACTCAATGACCAGGCAGCTCCAGGGCCAGACACCCTATGCCAAACAACTAGCAAGACAGGAACACTACCCGACTCATTAAAAGTGAGGCTGCCTAAAATCATTATAGGGTAACAGACACCTGAAAACACACCACCAGACATGGTCCTGCCCACCAGAAAGACAAGATCCAGCCTCATCCACCAGAACACAGACACCAGTCCCCTCCATCAGGAAGCCTACACAACCCACTGAAGCAACCTTAGCCACTGGGGACAGACATCAAAAACAACAGGAACTATGAACCTGCAGCCTACAAAAAGGAGACCCCAAACACAGTAAGTTAAGCAAAATGAGAAGGCAGAGAAACACTCAGGAGATGCAGGAGCAAGGTGAAAATGCACCAGACCAAACAAATGAGGAGGAAACAGGCAGTCTACCAAAAAAAATGATTCAGAGTAATGATAGTAAAGATGATCCAAAATCTTGGAAATAGAATGTAGAAAATACAAGAAACGTTTAACAAGGAATTAGAAGAACTAAAGAGCAAACAAACAATAATGAACAACACAATACATGAAACTAAAAATTCTCTAGACAGAATCAATAGCAGAATAATGGAGGCAGAGGAAAGGTTAGGTGAACTGGAAGATAAAAGAGTGGAAATAACTACTGCAGAGCAGAATAAAGAAAAAAAATAATGAAAAGAATTGAAGACAGTCTCAGAGATCTCTGGGACAACATTAAACACATCAACATTCAAATTACAGGGGTCCCAGAAGAAGAAGAGTAAAAGAAAGGGACTGAGAAAATATTTGAAGAGATTATAGTTGAAAACTTCCCAAATATGGGAAAAGAAATAGTCAATCACGTCCAGGAATCACAGAGAGTCCCATACAGGATAAATCCAAGGAGAAACATGCCAAGATACATGTTAATCAAACTATCAAAAATTAAACACAAAGAAAAATTATTAGAAGCAGCAAGGGGAAAACAACAAATAACATACAATGGAATCCCCATAAGGTTAGCAGCTGACATTTTGGCAGAATCTCTGTAAGCCAGAAGGGAGTGGCAGGATATATTTAAAGTGATGAAAGGGAAAAACCTACAACCAGGATTACTCTACCCAGCAAGGATCTCATTCAGATTTGACGGAGAAATTAAAACCATTACAGACAAGGAAAAGCTAAGAGAATTCAGCACCACCAAACCAGCTTTACAAAAAATGCTAAAGGAACTTCTCTAGGCAAGAAACACAAGAGAATGAAAAGACCTACAATAACAAACCCAAAAGAGTTAAGAAAATGGTAACAAACATACACATCGATAACTATCTTAAATATAAATGAATTAAATGCTCCAACCAAAAAGCATAGACTGAATAAATGGATACAAAAACAAGACCTGTATATATGCTCTCTACAAGAGACCCATTTCAGACCTAGGGTCACGTACCGACTGAAAGTGAGGGGATGGAAAAAGATATTCCATGCAAATGGAAATCAAAAGAAAGCTGGAGTAGCAATTCTCATATCATAAAAAATAGACTTTAAAATAAAGATTATTACAAGAGACAAAGGACACTGCATAATGATCAAGGGACCAATCCAAGAAGAAAATATAACAATTGTAAATATTTATTCACCCAACATTGGATCACATCACTACATAAGGCAAATGCTAAAAAGCAAAAAAAGGGAAATCGACAGTAACACATTTATAGTAGGGGACTTTAAAACCCCACTTTCACCAATGGACAGCTCATCCCAAATGAAAATAAATAAGGAAATACAAGCTTTAAATTTTACATTAAATAGATTGACTTAATTGATATTTATAGGACATTGTATCCAAAAACAACAGAATACTCTCTCTTCTCAAGTGCTCATGGAACATTTTCCAGGATAGATCTTATCTTGGGTCACAAATCAAGCCATGGTAAATTTAAGAAAATTGAAATCATATCAACTATCTTTTCCATCCACAGCACTATGAGACTAGATATCAATTGTGGAAAAAGTCTAAAAAATGTAAACACAAGGAGGCTAAACAATACAATACTCAGTACCAGGAGATCACTGAAAAAATCAAAGAGGAAATAAAAAATACCCAGAAACAATAACAATGAAAACAGGATGACCCAAAACCTATGGGATTAAGCAAAAGCATTTCTAAGGGAGAAGATTATAGCAATAAATCCTACCTCAAGAAACAAGAAAAATTTCAAATAAAAAACCTAACTTTAACACCTAAAGAAATTAGTGAAAGAAGAGCAAAAAATCCCCAAAGTTAGCAGAAGGAAAGAAATCATAAAGATAAGATCAGAAATAAATGAAAACAAAAATGAAGGAAATGATAGCAAAGATCAATAAAACTGAAAGCTGGTTATTTGAGAAGATAAATAAAATTGATAAACCATTAAACAGACTCATCAAGAGAAAAAGGGAGAAGACTCAAAGCAACAGGATTAGAAATGAAAAAGAAGTAACAACTGACACTGCAGAAATACAAAGGATCATGAAAGATTTCTACAAGCAACTATATGCCAATAAAATGGACAACCTGCAAGAAATGCACAAATTCTTAGAAAAGCACAACATTCTGAGACTGAACCTGGAAGAAATAGAAAATATAAACAGACCAATCACAAGCGCTGAAATTGTGACTGTGATTAAAAATCTTCCAACAAACAAAGGCCCAGGACCAGATGGCTTCACAGGTGAATTCTATCAAATATTTGGAGAAAAGCTAACACCTACCCTTCTCAAACTCTTCCAAAATATAGCAGAGGGAGGAACACTCCCAAATTCATTCTATAAGGCCACCATCACCCTGATACCAAAACCAGACAAAGATGTTACAAAGAAGGAAAACTACAGGCCAATTCCACTGATGAACATAGAAGCAAAAATCCTCAATAAAATACTAGCAAACAGAATCCAACAGCACATTAAAAGGATAACACACCATGATCAAGTGGTGTTTATCCCAGGAATGCAAGGATTCTTCAATATATGCAAATCAATCAATGTGATACACCATATTAAAGAATTGAAGGAGAAAAAACATATGATCATCTCAATAGATGCAGAAAAAGCTTTCGACAAAATTCAGCACACATTTATGAATAAAACCCTGCAGAAAGTAGGCATAGAGGGAACATACCTCAACATAATAAAGGCCATATATGACAAACCCAAAGCTAACATCCTTCTCAATGGTGAAAAACTGAAACCATTTCCAATTAGATCAGGAACAAGACAAGGTTGCCCACTCTCACCACTGTTATTAAACATAGTTTTGGAAGTTTTAGCCACAGCAATGAGAGAAGAAAAAGAAATAAAAGGAATCCCAATTGTAAAGAAGAAGTAAAGCTGTCACTGTTTGCAGATGACATGATACTATACATAGAGAATCCTAAAGACGCTACCAGAAAACTACTAGAGCTAATCAATGAATTTGGTAAAGTAGCAGGATACAAAATTAATGCACAAAAATCTCTAGCATTCCTCCACACTAACTATGAAAAATCTGAAAGAGAAATTAAGAAAACACTCCCACTTACCATTGCAACGAACAGAATAAAATACCTAGGAATACCTAAGTATTTCTACCTAAGGAGACGAAAGAACCGTATGCAAAAAACAATGACACTGATGAAAGAAATTAATGATGTTACAAACATATGGAGAGATATACAATGTTATTGGATTGGAAGAATCAACATTGTGAAAATGACTATACTACCCAAAGCAATCTGCAGATTCAATGCAAACCCTATGAAACTACCAATGTCATTTTTCGCGGACTGGAACAAAAAATTTCACAATTTGTATGGAAACACAAAAGACCCCGAATAGCCAAAGCAATCTTGAGAAAGAAAAACGGAGCTGGAAGAATCAGGCACCCTCACTTCAGACTATGCTACAAAGCTACAGTAATCAAGACAGTATGGTACTGGCACAAAAACAGAAATATAGATCAATGGAACAGGATAGAAAGCCCATAGATAAACCCACACACAGATGCCACTTTATCTTTGATAAAGGAGGCAAGAATATACAATGGAGAAAAGACAGTCTCTTCAATAAATGGTGCTGGGAAACTGGGCAGCTATGTGTAAAAGAATGAAATTAGAGCCCTCCCTAACACCATACACAAAAATAAACTCAAAATGGATTAAAGATCTAAATGTAAGGCCAGACACTATAAAACTCTTAGAGGAAAACATAGGCAGAACCCTATATGACATAAACCACAGCAATATCCTTATTGACCCACCTCCTAGAGAAATGGAAATAAAAACAAAAATAGACAAATAGGACCTAATAAAACTTAAAAGCTTTTACACAGCAAAGGAAACCATAAACAAGACCAAAAGACAACCCTCAGAATGGGAGAAAATATTTGCAAATGAAGCAACTGACAAAGGGTTAATCTCTAAAATTTACAAACAGCTCATGTAGCTCAATATCAAATAAACAAACAATCCAATCCTAAAATGGGCAGAAGACCTAAATAGACTTATCTCCAAAGAAGATAGACAGTTTGCCAACAAACACTTGAAAGGATGTTCAACATCACTCATCATTAGAAAAATGTTAATCAAAACTACAATGAGGTATCACCTCACACCAGTCAGAATGGCCATCATCAAAAAATCTACAAACAGTAAATGCTGAAGGGTGTGTGGATAAAATGGAACCTTCTTGCACTGTTGGTGGGAATGTAAATTGATACAGTACTATGGAGAACAGTATGGAGGTTCCTTAAAAAACTAAAAATGGAACTACCATACGACCTAGCAATCCCACTACTGGGCATATACCCTAGAAAACCATAATTCAAAAAGAGTCCTGGTCCACAATGATCATTGCAGCTCTATTTACAATAACCAGGACATGGAAGCAACCTAAGTGTGCATCAACAGATGAATGGATAAAGAAGATGTGGCACATGTATACAATGGAATATTACTCAGCCATAAAACGAAAGAAAATTGAGTTAGTTGTCAGAAACAAATACCGTATGCTATCGCATATATATTAAATTTAAAAAAATGGTTCTGATGAACCTAGGGGCAGGACAGGAATAAACACACAGAGGCAGACAATGGACTTGAGGACATGGGGAGGGGGAAGGGTAATCTGGGATGAAGTGAGAGAGGGGCATAGACATATATACACTACCAAGTGTAAGATAGGTAGTGTGAAGCAGCCTCATATCACAGGGGGATCAGCTTGGTGCTTTGTGTCCTCTTAGAGGGGTGGGATAGGGAGAGTGGGAGGGAGATGCAAGAGGGAGGAGATATGGGGATATATGTATATGTATAGCTGATTCACTTTGTTATAAAGCAGAAACTAATTGCACCATTGTAAAGCAATTATAGTCCAATACAGATGTTAAAAATAAATAAATAAATAAATAGTTTGCCTATACTATGGAATTTAGAAAATCACAAACATGTCCAGGGTAGGACACATGCTCAGAAAAGACCTGAGAAGACTCCAATTTTTACCTCTGTCTGATCCCGGGTCAATTCAAGGAGGAAATGAAAGCTAGGTCAGATTTATATTCAGCCTAGTTAAATGATTTATTATTATTGTTATTGTTATTATAGGACCACTTAAATGAAATCTACCCTATTAGCAAACTTTTAAGTATACTATACAGTATTGTTAACTATAGGACTATGTTGTATAGCAGATCTCTAGCTCTTCTTCATCTCATATAAACCGAAACTCTGTATCCTTTGACTAATATCAATACCTCACCATTTCCCCCTCCCCCAGCTCCTGGCAACCTCCATTTTACTCTCCTTCTCTATGATTTTAGACTCTTCCTATAAGTGATATAATGTAGCTTTTGTGCTCTTGCATCTGGCTTATTTCACTTAGCATAATGTCCTTCATGTTCATCTATGTTGTCACAACAGGCAGGATTTCCTTTTCTGAGGGCTGAATAATATTCCATTGTATGTATATGTCAGACTTTCTTTAGCCATTCATCTGCTGATGAACTTTTAGTTTGTTTCTACCTCTTGGGTATTGTAAATAATTCTGCAATGAACATGGGAGTTCAGATATCTCTTGGAGATACTAGTTCCAATTCTTTTGGATATATACCTGGGAGTGGGATTCGTGAGTCATATAGTACTTCTATTTTTAATTTTTGGAGGAATTTCCATACTATTTTTCATAGTGACTGCACCAAATTACATTCTTACCACACAGTTTACAAGGGATTCATTTTCTCCATATCTTTGAAAATAATTTTCTTCTTGTTTTTATTATTATTATTATTTTGGATAATCACTATCCTAACAAGTGTGAAGTGACATCTTTTTGCCCTTTACTTTTCATTTCCTTGATGATTAGTGATGTTGAGCACCTTTTCACATATGTGTTGGCAATTTGGTATGACTTTTTTTGGAGAAATAACTATTCATGTCCTTTGCCCATTTAAAAACTTGGGTTATTTGCATTTTTTCTATTGAGTTGTATGAGTTCCTTATGTGTTTTGGATATTAACCTCATATCAAATACATGGTTTGCAAATATATTCTCCTATTACATGGGTTGAAATTTCATTCTGTTTCTTTTGCTGTGCAGAACCTTTTTAGTTTATTTAGTCCCATTTGTGTATGTTCCTGTAGCTTCCTATACTCTTGATATATCCAAAAAATGATGGCCAAGATCAACGTTAAGAAGGTTTGCCCCTATGTTTGCTTCTAAGAGTTTTAAAGGTTAAGTCTTAGATTTAAATTTTTAATCCATTTAGAGTTTGACTTTTATGTGTGGTTTAAGATAAGGGTCCAATTTCATTCTTTTGCATGTGGATATCCTGTTTTCCCCACACCATTTGTTGAAGAGACTATCCTTTTCTGATCATTTGTTCTTGGCACCTTTGCCAAAGATCTATAGACTGTATATAAGTGATATTATTTCTGGATTTTTATTCTGTTCCATTGGCCTATATGTCTATCCTTATGTCAGTACCATACTATTTAAATTACTGTATCTTTTAAAAATATATTTTGAAATCAGGAAGTGTGATGTTTTCACCTTTGTTCTTTCTCAAGATTGCTTTTGCTATTTGGGGTCCTTTATAGTTCCATATGAATTTTAAGATTGTTTGCTCTGTTTCTGTAAAAAACGCTGTGGGGATTATGATACAGATTGCATTAAATGTATAGATCTTTTTGATTAATCCAGACATATTAACAATATTAAGACTTCCAACCCATGAATATGGGTTGTATTTCCATTTAATTGTGTCTTCTTTAATTCCTTTCATCAATATTTTGTAGTTTTCAGTATGCAAATTTTCACCTTCTTTGTTAAGTTTATTCCTAAGTATTATTTATTTATTTATTTATTTATTTATTTATTTTTGTGGTACAGGGGCCTCTCACTGCTGTGGTCTCTCCCATTGCGGAACACAGGCTCCAGACATGCAGGCTCAGCGGCCATGGCTCATGGGCCCAGCTGCTCCGTGGCATGTGGGATCTTCCCGGACTGGGAAACGAACCCACATCCCCTGCATTGGCAGGCAGACTCTCAACCACTGCGCCACCAGGGAAGCCCTCCTAAGTATTATTTTTGCTGCTATTGTAAATGCAATTTTTTAAAATTTCTTTTTTGGATGGCTCCTTGTTGGTGTATTGAGATGCAATGGATTTTGTATGTTGATATTGTACCCTGAAAATATACTGTATTTGTTTATTAGTTCTAACAGGTTTTTTGTGGCATTATTATGATTTTCTATATAAAAGACCATGTCATTTGCAAACAGAAATAATTTTATTTCTTCCTTTCCACTTTGGAAAATCGTTTGACAGTTCCTAAGAAAATCAAGTGTAGAATTACCATATGACCCTGAAATTCTATTCCTAGGTACATACCTTAAAGAATAAAAATAAGTACTTAAACAAATACATGCCATGCATGTACATGGCAGCCCTAGTCACAATAGTCAAAAGGTGGACATGGCCTAAATGTCCATTAATGAATGAATGGGTAAAGAAATTGTAGTATATACCTACAATGGAATATTGTTTAGCCATAAAAATGAAGTAGTTACATGTTACAATGTAGATGAACCTCAAAAATATTGTTAAAAGAAATCAAGCACAAAATGTTACATATTTTATGATTCCATTTATATTAAATATAAAAAATAGATAAAGCAATAGTGAGAGAATGCAGACTGGTGGTTGCCAAGGGCTATGGGATAGAGGAATGGGGGCAAAACTGCTTAATGGTTAAGAGTTTTTACTTTGGAATGATGGAAATGTTTTGGAACTATATACAGGTGATGTTGCACAACATTGTAAATGTATTAAATGTCACTGGATTGCTCATTTAAATTGGTGAATTTCATGTTATATGAATCTTAGCTCAAAAATATTTTTACAAATAACCCTCTTGTGATGCTGTATGTTCCCCTAGCAATTGTCCTATTGCTCCTTCTCTTCTTAGACTTTTCAAAAAGTAGCTTTCACACACTCTTTTAATCCTCACTTTGCATCACTTCTCAATCCACAGCAATCTAACTTCCACTTCAACAACAACGCTACTGGGCTTCCTTGGTGGTGCAGTGGTTGAGAGTCCACCTGCTGATGCAGGGGACGTGGGTTCATGCCCCAGTCCGGGAGGATCCCACATACTGCGGAGCAGCTGGGCCCGTGAGCCATGGCCGTGAGCCTGTGCGTCTGGAGCCTGTGCTCCGCAACGGGACAGGTCACAACAGTGAGAGGACGGCGTACCGCAAACAAACAAACAAACAAACAAACAAACCCAGAATGCTACCGAGAACTGCTCTTGAAAAGGTTTCAAGTGATTGCCTTGTTGCCTAAGTGGACATTTTCCATTGTCTTGCTAGACTTCTCTTGCATTTTATATTCTCCTCCTCTATTCTCATTAGCTTTCCATTTCCCTGTTTCTTCTTGTACTTTTCTAGTTGTTTCATCTTATTCACCTTCATGGGTTTCTCTCCTCTTAACCATGGGACCTGCCCAGGGCTTCATACATAACAATGCTTTTCTCTCCCATTCTTATTTACCTCCATAATTTTAAAGAGAATTTGAATGGACAACCCCTAAAATCTATATCTCCAGCATTAATTTCCTTCTTGAGCTCAAATATATATAGCCAGTTGCCTACTGGTGATATGTACTTTGATATATGCTATGGGTTCCTCAAATTCCAAATATCCGAAACTGAAATTCTCACATCACTACTTAAAAATATTCCTGCTTCTGCATTCTAGGCCACTGTAAATAGTATCTCTATCCACATAATTACTGACACCAGAAACCCTGGGTTCATTCTAGTCTTCTCCTTGACATCCAATTAATAACCAGTCTGGTTGAGTTTTCTACTCAGCGTATTTCAGATTCCTCTCATCCTCTTCACCCTTACTTCCATTAGCATAATTCAGTTGTTTCTCTTATGGACTATTATAATAGCCTACTAACTACTTTTCCCTCTTCCTCTCCAATCCATCCATTATAACACATCATTCATATGAATATAGGCAAATACAAAACTGATCATACTACTCTATGTTATAATTCTGGGGTTGTTTATTGCTTACTAAATAAAACTTCACATTCTTTGCTTGCTACTACAGGTTGTTCAAAGTCTGGTTCTATGTTTCTCCAATCTTATCTCTCACTCTTCCCTGTCTTATTTTGATGATCTAATTTCAAAGTGCTTATAGTTCTCAAACATGTTATGCTGTTTCTCACTTCCTTTGTTTTGTTCATACTCCTTCTTGTCCCTGTAAATGTGCTTTCTATCTTTCAGTTAGTTTCTGGATAACTCTTACTCAGCTTTCAAGATTCAACTAAGGTATCACCTACTCCAGAAAGCTTTCCCTAGACTGCCAAGTCAGGGAGAAATGTCCTTTTATGTGTTCCTAAGGACCATATACATATATCTAGCTTAGCGCTTATTTCCTTTTAAACAATGTAATTTTGATCATCTTCTCTCATTCGACTGTAAAATCCTTGAGGCATACACCATAGCTCACTCATCTGTATCCCAAGTGCCTTATCCATTCAGTGAATATTTGTTGTATCAGAGAGGGAAAAAGTCTCTTAAAGACAGAGGTGATACCCTTAAATATGTAAAATGCAGACCTTACATGGATTTGTTATTTGTTGTCCCCCAGCTTTATTTAGCCTCTTGCCTTTCTTGCAGGCATTCTTTTCATTGGCTGTGTTTTCTGATTTATGTTTTAGACATAGGAATGTTCCTTTGCTAACTTCCTTTGATGGGAAGTTATTTCCATATGAAGGCCCTGACAAAAGTTAAGTCTTTAATTTTGCAGCATGATTATGTCAATTTACTTTGCAACATCATCCCTCTGGCAGAAGTATTAACTAAGGGGCACTAGTGTGGATCTGTTTTTTCCCCCTATTTTGTAGGCTATATAGAGAAGCTATATGCTGCCATTTTGATTTAGAAGATATCTAGTAAAAATATCAAGACAGGAATAAAGGAGCGACTTTGTATGATTGATGTACACTCTATTCATTAGCTTATGTAGTAGATAGGAATGCAGAAGTAGTGTAAAATGATATTGATATAAAGGATGCATATAAATAGAAAAGAACTATTTTAATAATAGATCCAAGCCTATGTAGGTCCTATTAGATATATCTGATAACCCAGCAGAATGGTAAGAGATAGATCCCCTATTTTATCTAGTCTTTTTTTTTTTGGCCATACTCTACTGCATGAGGGGATCTTAGTTCCCCGACCAGGGATCAAACCCACGTCCCCTGCAGTGGAAGCTTAGAGTCTTAACCACTGGATCGCCAGAGAAGTCCTGATCCCCTATTTTAAACACGGGTATCAGAAAGTCGGGGGGAAAAAATCTAACTTAGATTAGATATATCACTCTTCTGGTTTGTATACTTCATTTGTGGAAAAATCAAAGCATGCCACTGAATTTTGCCTTCCACCAAATATTTAGACCTTTTCTTTTGATCAGTTCCTTTTGGTGATGTGCAAATGTCTCTATCATCTTACTGTTGCTAAGTATGGAGCAGGACAATTAGGGCTTTCTTTGATCAAATTACGCATTGTGCTTTTCCATCCATTAGTAATGTAATTGATTGGATTTCAGTTGTTATTTTAACAACAATAGTAAAATAGGCATTATCTTACCTCTTGAGCTGTATAACTTTATAGAAATCATTTGCTTTTCAACAGTTTTGCACTGTTAAGTACATGGTATTTTTGGTTCTTGTTAATAATTCTGGCAATTTGCACTAAAGAGACTTAATGAACAATCATTTGGACTCTAATTATTGCTTTTAAAGCATGGTATCTAATCGTAGGAAAATACCAGAACTATTAAATTCCAGATAATCTTCTAATGTAGTTTGCATTTTGTTCAGAAAGAATTACTTCTTAAGGTTTCTTTCCTTTGCGTATGTTTCTTCAAGGATAGTTCAATCTGGTCCAGAATGGATAAGAAATGCTTAAGAATATAATAATTTAAATAGTTTTATAGTGCTAAAATTCTTATATTTTAATTTTAAATCTAGTTTCAAACATGTTTGACAGAAATATATTAGTTGTAAGCAGATATGGTAAGGGGTAAAAATCACTCAAAATTAGAGTTACTTTTCTCAGACCTGATTGATGATCATTGGATCATTCAGTTTCAGAGCCAAGGACATTTCTTAAGTATATGTTTAAGTTTGTTTTCACTGATGGAAATGCTAACATCATTATCTACTATGCTATATCAAGAAAGATGAGTTATTAGTTTAAAAAATCTCAACCAACTAACTAATCAAACAGAAAACCTTAGAAACTCATGAATTTAATCTTTAAAGGTATTTTTCTATATCTGACAATTTACTGTAGTTATTTGTATATATTAAATTCTATCTTTGATCTCCTCACTGCCTCCCTCAGTACTCCTCTTGACAGTTTTTGGTGAAATTAGATTAAGGCGTAAACCCTTCCTCTGATGTTCCTGTAAGAAGGTGATGTGGGCTGTTAATTTTGACCTAAACATGATTTTTTTTTCCTAAACATGGTTATTTCAGAGTCTATTGTTAGCAATAGCAAAATTAAACGAGTTTAAGCATTATAGTTAGATATGTGTGTATAAAACCAAACTAGGATGGTCAATTGTACTTCTTGGAAAATTGCCCTTAACTTTCAGGGTCAAAGTATGTATCATATAACATACACTTCACCTTCTTTGTAGAAATCCCTATTCAACTTTATCTTCTTATCATAAGGAGGTATAATGACAGGAGGAGGGCATCCATAGTGTGAGATGAATTTTTAATAGTTTTCTAAATTATTGTTTTTCTTGCTGGATTCTGGAGTCTGTTTCCAGAATGTGAATGCAGCCCTCTCCAAAGCAGGGCATTCTTTGAAGATGGTGGTTGTTTACCTCATACATTGAATGTTAGTTGGATATGATGGATTTCCAGTGGAAATCTGATAGAAGCGGAATGTATATGGGATAAATTCTCATTTCTGAACGCATAAGAAACACTGCCTGGGAACTCTCAGAAATGCTTGTGGAGCACAGGCTGATTATGTGGTGAACTGGAGTAAGAATCTGAATAAGTAAGAACCTAAAGGCAAGAAAATTTGAGTCATGATGTTAATGTGACTTTACTTATACCAGCTGGCTTTTGGAGCCTAGGGAAATTCAGGTTAAATCTGGATACTGAAAAGGTTTGAAGTTTTACAACATGCAGTACCAATTTATGATATCATCTCACTACATCTTCAGGAGCACAGAGCAATAGCAATTATTTTCACCTTTAAGAATTGTATAAGTAAATCATGGTAAATTTGAGTTGCTATAATTATTAACTTGAATGAATATATATTCTTATGTTTCTTGTCAGCTGTATTTTTTCTTTTGGAAATTGTCCTTTCATGTCCTTTGCCTATTTTATTAGAGTGTTGTTAAAAGATCTTCTTATGACAATTATATATATTCTTTGTCTTTTTTTTTTTTTTCGGTATGTGGGCC
>RJWK010002884.1:0-17825 GCA_004363435.1 Platanista minor
CCCACCCTCCCCATCCCACCCATGCAGGTGATCACAAAGCACTGAGCTGATCTCCCTGTGCTATACAGCTGCTTCCCACTAGCTATCTATTTTACGTTTGGTAGTGTATATATGTCCATGCCACTCTCTCACTTTGTCACAGCTTACCCCTCCCCCTCCCCATATCCTCAAGTCCATTCTCTAGTAGGTCTGTGTCTTTATTCCTGTCCTGCCCCCAGGCCCTTCACGACACTTCTTTTTTTCTTTGATTCCATATATATGTGTTTGATAGACATTTGTGCTGTTTCTACTTTTAACTATTTTTTGAATAATCATGCTATCATCACTAGTATACAAATACCTGTCCAAGGCTCTGCTTTCAATTTTTCTGACTATATACCAAGAAATGGAGTTACTGGATGACATGAGAGTTTTGCTTAATTTTTTGAGGAACATCCATACTGTTTATCACAGAGGCTGCACTGTTTTACTTTCCTACCAACAATATGCAATGATTCTAATTTCTCCATATCCTCACCACCATTTGCTATGTTCTATTTGTTTGAACTTAGTCATCTTAATGGGTGTGAAATAGTACCTCATTGTGGTTTGATTTATATTGTCCTAACAATTAGTAATGTTGAGCATCTTTTCATGCGCTTGTTGGCATGTCTATTAGAGTCTTTTGGCCATTTTTTTTTTTTTTTTGCGGTACACGGGCCTCTCATTGCTGTGGTCTCTCCCATTGCGGAGCACAGGCTCCGGACGTGCAGGCTCAGCGGCCATGGATCACGGGCCTAGCCGCTCCGCGGCATGTGGGATCCTCCCGGACCAGGGCACGAACCTGTGTCCCCTTCATCGGCAGGCAGACTCTCAACAACTGCACCACCAGGGAAGCCCTTTAGCCATTTTTTAATTGGTTTGTTTATTTGTTGTTGAATTGTTATAAGAGTCTTTTTATTGGCCATGCCATGGGGTGTGTGGGAACTTATTTCCCTGATGAGGGATTGAACCCATGCCCCTTGCAGAGGAAGCGTGGAGTCTTAACTACTGGATCACCAGGGAATTCCCAGGAAATTTTTAAGTGTATCTAAAAATTGCCAATTTTACTGGGTTGCCAGATACATTAATTAAATTCTCAAGAAAATTACTAAGCAGGACATTTTTTTTTTCAGAACCCTACATACAGGTTTCTTTTTGTTTGTGATATTAAAGCTTATTTATTTTTTATTTTTTAAATTTATTTTTGAAAAAAAAATTCTATTTATTTTATTCTAACATCTATATGTTTTTGTGATGCAGGAGTGTTTGAGCAGTCAAAATAGTTAATTATTCTGCTGGTATACAATTTATGATTTCTTATTCACAGTCAACATTACACACACGAAATGTGGATGTACTGATGATAAAATGTCTCCTTTTTGTTTTATATGTATTCCTTCTTCAAAAACTTGGCATTTTATGTGAACTAATAAAACGTAGCTAACTGGTTATGGTACTGAGATAAAAGCTGTTAAAATGGCTGGATAAATTCCCAGAGGCTTGCAGTCCTATCCACTACGTACCAGTGGTTTAGTGACTTTCTTGTTAAAGGTCATACTTGACACAAACTCAGAGAAAAATGTTTTGTAAGAGTCTCAAGCAATGTAAGACTGTTGGGATGTAGTTCTTTGTTGTCAATTTCAATGCTGAGTAGACAAACTTTCAACAGGTATCTATTTGATTTTGACTATTTTTATTCAGGCATGGACAGAGAAGGCCTACTGACATTAAGTTACTAACCACATATATTCTTAGGCACTGTCACTGTGCCTGGCACACAGGTGTGACCTATGCACAAAGTCTTTATTGAAGCTTGGAGTCTTGCAGGGAAGGAAATTATCAAATAAACACATACATGCATGAATAATTCTAAATATTGGTAAATTATCTGACAGACAAGAAGAGGGCTCCATTAGAATGAGTAGTCAGGCACCACTTTATATTCACTGGAGATACCAAAACCTTGTACAGAAATGAGAAAAAACTTGGGGACAAAATGGTAAAACAACAAGGTAAATTTCAATTTATTAGCCTTGTTAGCATATATTGATTGGTAATATCTTGACATAAAACTCAAACTGAAACATAATAAATATAAGCAGTAGTGTAATTTTGTTTTCTCCTAACTAATCCTTCATCCTTCCACCAATAGGAATATCTCAGCATGTAAAAGATTTGGAGCATAAATTAATGTGTTGTGGGGATGATTACCTAAGTAAGTTTATTGTTCTTTTTGCGTAATCTATTTTTCCCAAAGGAATATTGGAACCAGGGAACCTTTTGAGAGAGATTAATAAGTTATGAGTGTGATGGTGATTACAATTTTCTAGAAAGTATTCAGATGGCACTCTGACCAGAAATAATTATTTGCTTTTCTGAAATAAATTATTTGTTTTCTGCAAAAAAATCTACTTCAACATAAGTATTATATTACCCAAACTTCCCTGTTTTATTCTTTGTTTTTAAAATAAATTTATTTATTTATTTATTTTTGGCTGTGTTGGGTCTTCATTGCTGCGCGCAGGCTTTCTCTAGTTTTGGTGAGCGGGGGCTACTCTTCCTTGCAGTGTGTGGGCTTCTCATTGCGGTGGCTTCTCTTGTTGTGGAGCATGAGTTCTAGGCACGCGGGCTTCAGTAGTTGTGGCACGCGGGCTTAGCTGCATGTGAGATCTTCCTGGATCAGGGCTCGAAACCATGTTCCCTGCATTGGCAGGCGGACTCTCAACCACTGCGCCACCAGGGAAGCCCTCTTGTACACTTTTATATGGTACTTCCTTTATACTGATTTTTAGCTTTTTGTATATAGAATATAATATATTGAATAGAAGATTTTCTTTGGTTATTTATGTGGCAATTATTTTTTCTCCTAGTCTATACACTTGACATTTAAACTTTTTAACTCTTTTACATTTTTAAAATCATTTTATTGAGGCATAAATCATGTACCATAAAATTCACCCATTATATATGTATCATTCAAAAACATTGTAGTAAATTTCATAGAGCTGTGCAACCATCGCTAAAATCCAGTTTTGGAACATTTCCATCATCTCCTAAAGTTTCTTTATACTCATTTTCAGTTAATGCCCATACTCACCCAAGTCTGGATTAGTAAATGTTCTATATCTATGAATTCAGCTTTTTGAGATACTTTATATAAATGGAATAATAAAATATACCGTCTCTGGCATCTGATTTCCTTCTCTTAAAATGATTTGAGGTTTACCTATGTTGTAGCATGTATGAGTACTTCCTTCCTTTCCAGTGCTAAAGAGCATTCCATTGTATGGATATCTCACATTTGTTTATCAGCTCATCCAGTTTTTTGGATATTATAAATAATGCTGCTATAAACATTTGATTTCTGTATATATTTTTGTGTGGACATATGTTCTCTTTTCTCTTTGGAAAATTCCTAGAGTAAGGTGGCTAAGTAATATGCCAAATTTATGTTTAAGTTTATAAGAAACTGAACTCCTTGCTAAAGTGTCTGTACAATTTTACATTCCCGCCAGCAATATATCAGTTTTCCATTTTCTCCACAGCCTCACCAATACTCATTATTATCTTTCATTTTAATCTCATCCAATATAGTGTGTGTGTGTGTGTGTGTGTGTGTGTGTGTGTGTGTAGTGGTATCTTATTGTGGTTTTAATTTGTTTTTCTGTAATAACTAATAATGTTGAGCATATTTTTTTCAAAACTTTTTAGCCATTTATATATGTTCTTTAGTGAAATGTCTATTCAAATATTTGCTCATATGATAATAGAGCTATTTGTCTTATAATGGAGTTGTAAGGGTTTTTTACATGCTCATGACATGGTCATTAATTATGTATATAATATGCAAATATTTTCTCACAATTTTTCTTTTAATTTATTCTATTAATGTTATGTTGGGAGCACAAAAATTCTTTTTAATGAAGTCAAATTTAATGATTTCTTTTTTACATCTGTACTTTTGTTGTTATAGTGAAGAAAACTTTGTCTGACTCAAGAACAACAAAATTTTCTCCTATGTTTTTTCCACAGGTTATTTTTAAAATTTTAGCTTTTACATTTAGGTCTATGTTCCATTTAAGCTGATCTTTGTGCATAGTGTGAGGTAATGATCTAAGATACTTTTTTTTTTCCCCCATGTTTCCAATTGTCTCAGTATCATTTTTGCAAAGACTATCCCTTCCCTGTAGGATTTTCTTCACACTTTTGTTAAAATTCAATTGACCATAATAATAATAATTTATTTATAATAATAATAATTTATTTCTGGACTCTCATTTCTATCTTATTAATCTCTGTCTATGTCTATCCTTGCGTCAATACCACACTGTCTTAATTACAGTACTTTAGAGTAAATTTTGAATTGGATAGTTTAAGTCCCTAACTTTATTCTTCATTTTCAAAATTGTTTTGGCTATTCTAGGACCTTTGCATTTCAAATATATTTTAGGATGATTGTCAATTTCTACCAAAAAAAAAGGGTCATTGAGTTTTTTTTTTATTGAAGTATAGTTGGTACAAGAAAGTGATTCAGGTATATATAGACATAGATATAGATATAGATACAGATATTTTATATTCTTTTCCATTATGGTTTATCACAGGATACTGAATACAGTTTCCAGTAGGACATTGGGATTTCTTTTTTTAAAGATCAATTACATTGATCTTTGCTTAATTTCAGCACACACATATGTCATATCTCTCCAGTTACTCAGATCTTTGATTTCTGTGAGCAATGTTTGTCTTTTTTATAGTATGTCTTGCACTTATTTTAAAAAAATCCTATATATTTTGTCCTTTTTGATGTTATTATAAATGAATTTGTTTTCTTAATATTATTTTCTGTTTGTTTATTGCTAGTATATACAATACAATTGATATTTGTATGGTATTATTGTTTTCTGAGACTTTGCCAAACTCATTTAATAAGCTCTAATAGCTGTGTGTGTGTGTGTGTGTGTGTGTGAATTCCTAGGGATTTTCTACTTTCAGGATTCAGAATTATACTGTTGGCACTGCTCTCAGCCCCACCTTAACTGTGGGTATGCCAGCAATTGACCATGGAGTCTCTCAGGTATTGTTTTCACCAGGCCACCAGCGTAGAGCCACTGAAGTCAGGGTCCAAGAATTGCAGTAATTATGGATCTGGACCCGCTGTGGGTGCTATGGGGGCAGCTCAGACTCTGGCCTGGCCCAACCCCCATGTGTAAGTGACCGTAAAGTCTACAGCTGCTAAAGCTAGACCTGTCTTGGCTGAGGGAACATTCATTGTCCGTTCAGATGTTCTGTAGGCACTGAGTTTACAAAGCTGGTCATGGGGGTGTGAGGAGAGATTTCAGCTTTTCTTCCTTAGTTGCACAGATCCTGGGACTCAGCAGTGGTTTCAACCCCACCTCTGCATGTGGACCATCCACTGGGGTCTGCTTCTGAAGCTGCCCTGGAGCACACGAGTCTACTCCAGCAAGGAGGAGGCATGGAGGCTGTGGCAGCCAGGGTTGCAGGAGCCCAGGTGGGGATGGGGCATGCGGGGTAGCCAGCAGCCGTGGGAAGAAAAGAGCTGGCACTGGTGGAGACCCTTCCTGGTACCTCTGGGGGCTGGGGCCAGCACAGGGGGTGAGAGGCTGCAAAGGTGACCCCCACCTGTTATGCATCACTCAACAATGGCAATTTGCTTCTATGGCAGTCCAGAATGCTTCTTCCACAAGCATTCCCAGTTGTGGATTTCCTCACTCCCATCCCTTCAGGCTGTCTCCTCACAGTCAATAGCAGTCCTCTTCCTGGGTTTGCTCTCCAAACCCCACATTCCAGTACCCAGACCCCGTCTGCACCTGCAGACACACATCTCAGGTTGGGACATGCAGAGCTGTGTCACAGGCAATCTATGTTGGTCTCACTCTGTCCTGCCTGCCACAGGCCGGTTGTTGCTCTCTCCTCCTATAGCCCCGAAGCTCCCATTCTGTCCCAGGTGATCTCCCTGCTGGTGAGGGCGCTTCCCCAGATGCAAAAATATCTCCTCTCCTTTAGCTCCCCCCAAACCATGGACTCAGTTCCAGTGCCACTTCCTCTCCACTTTCTTTTCCCTTCTTCTTTATTTCATCCTACCCAGTTACTCAGGGCTCTTTCTTGCCTTTTTAGGTGTCCAGGGTCCTCTGCTAGTGTTCAGCCAGTGCTCTGTGAGAATTGTCCCATTTGCAGATGTAGTCTCGATGCATTTGTGGGAAGAGTTGAACTCCATGTCCTCCTACTCCACCACCTTGATTTATTGGATAATATCTTATGTGTTTGTGAAAGGATGTGCATTCTGTAACTGTTAGGTGGATTGCTCTCTAACCAGTTAGAGTTGGTTAACAGCTTTGTTCAAGTCCTGTATATCCATATTGATTTTCTGCCTGGTTGCTCAATTTATTATTGAAAATTTTATATTAAAATTTCCAACTGTTATTGGGTAAATCTGATGTCCATATATGTGTGAGTCTTATTTTGGACTCTTCATTCTATTCTAATTGTTTATTTGTCTATCCTTGGGCTAAGACAATGCCAATCAATGCAATACTTTCTTAAGTACTGTATATATTACATAACAAGCTATGATATTTGGTAGTGCAAGTTTTTCATAAATGTTTTGGCTATTTTTGCCCTTTGCAGTTCCATATAAGTTTCAATGTATGATCTTGACAGCACCAAAACCTTTCATTTTGACTTTTATTTGGATAAATTTCATTCAGAATTTGTTGAGAAATAATGAATATCTTTATTGGAAGAATAATCTAATCCACATACTTTGAATATCCCTCAATCTGTTTTAGCTTTATTTAGTTTTTATCAATATTCTTTCATAATTTTCTATTCTAAGTCTTATACATCTATTTAGGTTTTAATCTGGGTATTTGATTGATTTGTTTCTATTTAAATTAATATTTTAAAACTTTATTTTCTAATTTTCTTGTTGTTTGTTGTCAGTGTGCTTAGGCTGTTGTAACAAAATAAAACAAACTGGGTGGCTTAAACAACAGAAATATATTTCTCATGCTTCTAGAGGTTGTGTAGTCTAAGATCAAGTTGTCTGCCAATTTGGTTTCTGATGAGAATGCTCTTCCTGGCTTAGAGACTGCCACTTTCTCTCTGTATCCTCACATAGCAGAGAGACTCCTTTGTTCTTCTTAAAGGTCATTAATCTCATCATAGGGCTCCACTTTCACCTTCAAATAACATTTGAGATAAGTGCTTCAAAATATGAATTTGGTGGGGGACACACAATTCAGCCCATAACACTTGTATATTGAAATATAATTAATTTTTGTATATTGACCTTGTATCCAATACTTTTGGATTAATTCCCTTTGGTTTCTAAAAATTTATTTGTAGGTAATTTTGGATATCTACATACAAAAAATTCATCTACAACATTTCATTTGCAAAAATTAGTTTTTAATTCTTCTTTACTAATTTGTCATACTTTTTGCCCCCCTCACTGTGTTGGCTATGCTGTCTACTATAGTGAGGCATGGAAGTGGGGATGGAAGGCATTTTTGTCTGGTGTTTGATATTACACCATTGAGCATGACATTTGATATAGGTTTACTGTAGACAGAGGCAGTCCTCTTCTATTGTTCATTTACTAATTGTTATTAGCGTGGACTGTATGGGATTTTATTAAATCTTGCATCACATCCACTGAAATGGCCATAGAATATTCTATTAATGTAGTTAAGTACAAGTGTTACCTTTTAACTTTTTATTAACTTTCCCTTTCTGGAATTAACATAAATTGATAATGAATTTCAGTGAATGTGTTTTGGATATATTTCTTTAAATAGTATATGTGTTGGTTCAGTTTTCTTATCCAGTCTGGTTATTTGGTCTTTAAAAGCAGTTTTTAGTCCATTTACTTTTTTTTTTTTCTTTCTAACAGCATTATCTAAACAGATGTATAAGTGACATACAACAAAATGAACACATTTAAAGTTTAAAATTTAGTGAGTTTTGACATATGTTTATATTCATGAAACTATCATGACAATCAAGGTGAAAAATATTAATTATTCCAATAGTTTTCGTATGCCCCCTTCATATTCATCCTTTTATATATTCACTGATCTAGGTTCTGTTTCTATAAAGTATTTAACATTTTCTAGATTAAATGGAATCATAAAGTATGTACTATTTTGTATGGCTTATTTTTATTTTTATTTTTTTGCAGTACATGGGCCTCTCACTGTTGTGACCTCTCCCGTTGCAGAGCACAGGCTCCGGACGCGCAGGCTCAGCGGCCATGGCTCATGGGCCCAGCCACTCCACGGCATGTGGGATCTTCTCAGACCGGGGCATGAACCCATGTCCCCTGCATTGGCAGGTGGGCTCTCAACCACTGCGCCACCAGGGAAGCCCTGTATGGCTTATTTAGCACAGCATAATTATTTTGAGATCAATCCATGTTAAGTGTCTAGTCAATTTTGAGTTTATTTTTATGTATGATTTAAGATATGAATCCAGTATGGTTTTTTTTTATTTGCATGTGGATATACAATTTTCTCAAAACCAATTATTGAAAAGACTATCCAACAGAAGCAAGAAGAACAACGATACTGCAGCCTGTGGAACGAAAACCACATTCACAGAAAGATAGACAAAATGAACAGGTAGATGAAGGCACAAGGTAAAAACACAAGAAAAACAATTAAATGAAGTGGGGATAGGTAACCCTCAAGAAATAATGATACTGAAGATTATCCAGGACCTTGGAAAAAGAATGGAGGCAAAGATTGAGAAGATGAAAGAAATGTTTAACAAAGACCTAGAAGAATTAAAGAACAGAGATGAACAATACAATAACTGAAATGAAGAATACACTAGAAGGAATCAATAGCAGAGTAACTGAGGCAGACGAACGGATAAGTGACCTGGAAGACAGAATGGTGGAATTCAGAGCCACAGAACAGAATAAAGAAAAAAGGATGAAAAGAAGACAGCCTAAGAGAACTCTGGGACAACATTAAACACACAAACATTCACATTGTAGGGATCCCAGAAGGAAAAGAGAGAGAGAAAGGACCCAAGAAAATATTTGAAGAGATTACAGTTGAAAACTTCCCTAACATGGGAAAGGAAATGGTCATTCAAGTCCAGGAAGTGCAGAGACTCCCAGGCAGGATAAACCCAAGGAGAAACATGCTGAGACACATAGTAATCAAACTGACAAAAATTGAAGACAAAGAAAAATTATTAAAAGCAACAAGGGAAAAATGACAAATAACATACAAGGGAACTCCCATAAGGTAAGCAGCTGATTTCTCAGCAGAAACTCTACAAGCCAGAAGGGAGTGGCACGATATATTTAAAGTGATGAAAGGGAAGAACCTACAACCAAGATTACTCTACCTGACAAGGATCTCATTCAGATTCAATGGAGAACTCAAAAGCTTTACAGACAAGCAAAAGCTAAGAGAATTCAGCACCACCATTACAACAAATGCTAAAAGAACTTCTCTAAGTGGGAAACACAAGAAAAGAAAAGGACTTACAAAAACAAATCCAAAACAATTAAGAAAATGGTAATAGGAACATGCATATCAATAATTACCTTCAGGGCTTCCCTGGTGGTGCAGTGGTTGAGAGTCTGCCTGCCAATGCATGGGGCATGGGTTCGTGCCCCATTCTGGGAAGATCCCACTTGCCACAGAGTGGCTGGGACCGTGAACCATGGCTGCTGAGACTGCGCGTCAGGAGCATGTGCTCCGCAACAGGAGAGGTCACAACAGCGAGAGGCCCGCGTACCGCAAAAAAAAAAAAATTGCCTTCAATGTGAATGGATTAATTGCCCTAACCAAAGACACAGAATGCCTGAATGGATACAAAGCAAGAACCACATATATGCTGTCTACAAGAGACCCACCTCAGACCTAGTGACACATAAAGACTGAAAGTGAGGGGCTGGAAAAAGATATTCCATGCAAATGGAAATCAAAAGAAAGCTGGAGTAGCAATACTCATATCAGATAAAATAGACTTTAAAAAAAAGAATGTTACAATAGAAAAGGAAGGACACTACATATTGATCAAGGGATCATTGCAAGAAGAAGATATAACAATTATAAATATATATCCACCCAAGATAGGAGCGTCTCAATACATAAGGCAAATGCTAAGAGCTATAGAAGAGGAAATCGACAGTAACACAATATTTGTGGGGGATTTTAACACCTCACTTACACCAATGGACAGAGCATCCAGAAAGAAAATTAATAAGGAAACACAAGCTTTAAATGACACAATAGAACAGATAGTTTTAATTAACATTTATATGACATTCCATCTGAAAACAGCAGATTACATTTTCTTCTCAGGTGCACATGGAAAATACTCCAGGATAGGACATATCTTGGGTCACAAATCAAGCCTTGGTAAATTTAACAAAATTGAAATCATATCAAGCATCTTTTCTGAGCACAATGCTATGATATATTACAGGGAAAAAGACATAAAAAACAAACACATGAAGGTTAAACAATACATTATTCATAACCAAACGATCACTGAAGAAATCAAAGAGGAAATCAAAAAATACCTAGAGACAAATGACAATGAAAGCACAACTATCCAAAACCTATGGGATGCAGCAAAAGCAGTTCTAAGATTATAGCAATAAAATCCTACCTCAAGAAACAAGAAAACTATCAAATAAATAATCTAACCTTACACGTAACCGAGCTAGAGAAAGAAGAACAAACAAAACCCACAGTTAGTAGAAGGAAATAAATCATAAAGATCAGAGCAGAAATAAATAAATAGAAACAAACAAACAAAAAACTATAGCAAAGGTCAATAAAACTAAAAACTGGTTCTTTGAGAAGATAAACAAAATTGATGAACCATTAGCCAGACTCAGAAACAGAGGGAGAGGACTCAAATCAATAAAATTAGAAATGAAAAAGAAGAAGTTACAAAGGACACCTCAGAAATACAAAGCATCATAAGAGACCACTACAAGCAACCCTTCGCCAATAAAATGGACAACCTGGAAGAAATGGACAAATTCTTAGAAAAGTATAACTTTACAAGACTGAACCAGGAAGAAATAGAAAATATGAACAGACCAATCACAAGTAATGAAATTGTAACCTTGATTAAAAATCTTCCAACAAACAAAAGTCCAGGACCAGATGGCTTCACAGGTGAATTCTATCAAACATTTAGAGAAGAGCTAACATCAATCTTTGTCAAACTCTTCCAAAAAATTGTAGAAGAAGGAACACTCCCAGACTCATTATACAAGGCCACCATCACCTTGATACCAAAACCAGACAGGGATACTATAAAAAAAGAAAATTACAGACCAATATCATTGATGAATATAGATGGAAAAATCCTCAACAAAATACTAGCAAACAGAATCCAACAACACATTAAAAAGATCATACACCATGATCAAAGTGGGATTTACCCCAGGGATGCAAGGATTCTTCAATATGTGCAAATCAATCAAGGTGATACACCATATTAACAAACTGGAGAATAAAAGCCATATGATCATCTCAATAGATGCAGAAAAAGCTTTTGACAAAATTCAACACCAATTTATGATAAAAAACTCTCAAGAAAGTGGGCATAGAGTGAACATACCTCAACATAATAAAGGCCATATATGACAAGCCCACAGGAAATATAATTCTCAATGGTGAAAAACTGAAAGCATTTCCTCTAATATCAAGAACAAGACAAAGATGTCCACCCTCACCACTATTATTCAGCATAGTTTTGGAAGTCCTCTTTATGGAAGAAAAGGAAATAATAGGAATCCAAATTGGGAAAGAAGTAAAACTATCACTGTTTGAAGATGACATGATGCTATACATAGATGATCTTAAAGATGCCACCAGAAAACTACTAGAGCTAATCAGTGAATTTGCTAAAGTTGCAGGATACAAAATTAATGCACAGAAATCACTTGCATTCCTATATACTAACAATGAAAGATCTAAAAGAGAAATTAAGGAAACAATCCTATTCACCACTGCAACAAAAAGAATACAATACTCAGGAATAAACCTACCTAAGGAGGTAAAAGACATGTACTCAGAAAATTATAACACACTGATGAAAACAATCAAAGATGACACAGAGGGAGACATATACCATGTTCTTGGATTGGAAGAATCAATATTGTGAAAATGACTATACTACCCAAAGCAATCTACAGATTCAATGCAATCCCTATCAAATTACCAGTGGCATTTTTTACAGAACTAGAACAAAAAATCTTAAAATTTGTATGGATACACAAAAGATCCCGAATAGTCAAAGCAATCTTGGGAAAAAAACGGAGCTGGAAAAATCAGACTCCCTGACTTCAGACTATACTACAAAGCTGTGGTAATCAAGATAGTATGGTACTGGCACAAAAACAGAAATACAGATCAATGGGAAAGTCTAGAAAGCCCAGAGAAAAACCCACACACCTATGGTCAACTAATCTATGACAAAAGAGGCAAGGGTATACAATGGAGAAAAGACAGTCTCTTCAATAAGTTGTACTGCGAACACTGGACAGCTACCTGTAAAAGACTGAAATTAGAATACTTCCTAACAGCATACACAAAAATAAACTAAAAATGGATTAAAGACCTAAATGTAAGGCCAGACACTATAAAACTCTTAGAGGAAAACATAGGAAAAACACTCTTTGACATAAATCACAGAAAGATCTTTTTTGACCCACCTCCTAAAGTAATGGAAATAAAAACAACAATAAACAAATTAGACCTAATGAAACTTAAAAGCTTTTGCACAACAAATGAAACTATAAACAAGATGAAAAGACAACACTCATAACAAGAGAAAATATTTGCAAACGAATTAACAGGCAAAGGATTTAATCTCCAAAATATATAAACAGCTCATGCAGCTCAATATTAAAAGAAAACAAACGACCCAATCAAAAAATGGGCAGAAGTCCTAAATAGACATTCCTCCAAAGAAGACATACAGATGACCAAGAGGCACATGGAAAGCTGCTCAACATCACTAATTATTAGAAAAATGCAAATCAAAACTAAAATGGGGTGTCACCTCACACTGGTCAGAATGGCCATCATTAAAAAAATCTACAAAGGGGCTTCCCTGGTGGCACAGTGGTTGAGAGTCCACCTGCCGATGCAGGGGACGTGGGTTCGTGCCCTGGTCCGGAAGGATCCCACATGCCATGGAGCAGCTGGACCTGTGAGCCATGGCCACTGAGCCTGCACGTCCAGAGCCTGTGCTCCTCAATGGAAGAGGCCCCAGCAGTGAGAGGCCTGCGTACCGCAAAAAAAAAAAAAAAAAAAAAAAAAAAAAAAAAAAAAAAAAAAAAAAAAAAAAAAAAAAAAAAAAAAAATCTACAAATAACAAATGCTGGAGAAGGTGTGGAGAAAAGGGAACCCTCCTACACTGTCAGTGGGAATGTAAATTGGTGCAGCCAATATGGAAAACAGTATGGAGTTTCCTCAAAAAAAAAAATAAATAAATAAAGTTGCCATATGATCCAGCAATCCCACTCCTGGGCATATACCCAGACAAAACTATAATTCAAAAAGATACATGCACCCCTATGTTCATAGCAGCACTATTTACAATAGCCAAGACATGGAAGCAACCTAAATATCCATCAACAGATGAATGGATAAAGAAGATGTGGTATATATTTATAGTGGAATATTACTCAGCCATAAAAAAGAATGAAATAATGCCATTTACAGCAACATGGATGGACCTAGAGATTATTATACTAAGTGAAGTAAGTCAGAAAGAGAAAGACAAATACCACATATATCACTTATATGTGGAATCTAAATTACTATACTAATGAACATATCTACGAAAGAGAAACAGACTCACAGACATAGAGAACAGACTTGTGGTTGCCAGCTGTGAAGGTGAGGTGGGGAGGAAGGATTGGGAGTTTGGGATTAGCAGATGCAAACTATTATATATAGGATGGATAAACAACAAGTTACTACTGTATAGCACAGGGAACTATATTCAATATCCTGTGATGAACCATAATGGATAGAATACAAAAAAGAATGTGTGTGTGTATATATATATATATATATATATATATATATATATATATATATAACTGAATCACTCTGCTGTACAGCAGAAATTAACACAACATTGTAAATCAACTATACTTCAATAAAATTAAAAAAATAAAAAATCAATAAATATAAACAAACATATTTGTTAAAGACATGAAGGGAACACCAAAAGAAGCTGCAAAGGTAAAGAAAGCAGATCCCTCTAGTGAGAGGGAAACTGGAAATCAGTAACAGACATGGCCTTTTTAAAGACATAAGCCTTTTAAAACTACTTGTGTCTTCAGCCAATCTTTATGCATAACTTTGATAAAAATAAAAACTCTAAAAAAAGACATATCTTGCACTATTAAATGACAAGTTTGAAAATATCTCCAATGTTCTGTAGCAATGATTTTCATTTTTCTACATCCCCCTATATTGTCTCCTTTGTAGATTATAATCTGCTTTTCCATACATTCTATCTGTGGTAAAATTAATGCTAGTTCAAAATATAGATTTATCACACTTATGAAAAGTGGTAATTAACTAGTTCTGTAACCTTGAGTAAGTAATATAATTTATCTAGACTTTCATTTCCTCATCTTTAAAATAAAGGTGTTGGAATAGATTACCTTAAATGTCCCTCCCAGTTCTACCATTCTGTGATATGCTATAAAATAAACTAACTCACTGTCCATTTAGGTTTGTCTCCAGTAACATGATATATATGGCTTCCTTTTATGGATGACTATGACCTTTAATGACCTTGAGATAGCTTCTCCAGATTCACATATTACAGCTAATAGATGTATGTACATTCAACTCCAATTGACATTACAGCATCTGGGGAAAGAAGAATTGGACCTGTGATCCAATTGATATTTTGATATTTTTGATATTTTACAATCTCTGCTTCTAAAAATCTATACCTAGAAATAGAAATGTACTAAATGCTTTTTTTGGTGCCACTCACAGTTAAAAGTCAGTTTTGATGATGCCGTCTGTAAAAATAAATTTGAAAATAAAACTAAAAAGATCATAGGGAAAATGTCTGTTTGTATTTCCTAGGGGTGAATCTGCCTGGAAGCTGTTCTTTCTCTCTCAAATCTGAAAAAGCAAGTAAAACTCCCTTCTGTCATGCTGAGAAGAGAAAGTTAGGGGATCCTTGGGATGTGTGAGACAGAATCACTTAGATCAGATGTTTTCATCCAGAGTGTCAGAACTCAGCTAGGAGTGTGGATCAGCTGGGAGAAAGGAACTGGGCACTCTATGTAACAAAAACATATTTTATTTTCTAAGATCTAGCCTAACAGGAAAAAAACAATACAAAACAAAACTTGTACACAAGTAAACCTGGGCATCTCTTCAGATAAAAGATGGACCAGTCTCTGTGAGGGCCATGACGTTAGGCAGGGCAGAGCAATTACAGACCAGCGGATCAAGGACCAGAGTTCTCAGAGTGACATGAAAAAAGTACTACCAGGAAGAGCCTGGCCACATGATCACATGATGAGGGCAAGGGTCCCATCTAGGACTGGGGAGTGTGTGAACTGCTCTTTGTGACTATACAGTAAAAGAAGGAAATGTGGACCTAAAATTGAAAGTACAATGCAATGCAGAATGATATCATTATCATAAAATGCAATGCAGAACGATATCATAAATCATTTTGCATTGATATCAATGCAAAACGATATCAAATAGATATCCTTATAAGGGGATGCAATTACAAATCTAAAAAGGTCAAAGAGAGAGTTACTCAGTACTGGGAGTATATTATCAATAATAACAGCTTTCTATTGTGTTGAGTAGTAAATCTTTACAACGTGATTACTGTGTGCAGAAGAAATCTGAGAACCACTGAAAACTTTTAGATCAAAATGGAGCCACAGAATGTGACATTTTTAAGAGCAGAATATAACATAAAAACTCTTTCTCATTTTTTAGAACCTTTATTGAGAAAATAAAATAAAATAAACAAGACAATGCCTGTATAAGATAGTAGATCATAAATTTTGGTGAGCAGTAGTATTACCTGGGAAATTGTTAAAGACATGATTGCTGAAGCCCCATAATCTCCCCCTTGGAGATTATGACTCCCTAGGTGAGCACTAGGTCCTGGACCTTTATAAGATCTCCAGGTGACTTACATGCATTCCAGAGTAAGATCTCTATGACCTATGTTCATGGTCTCATACATTCACATACTATTTATATATGGTTGGGTTTATTCTCATAGTGGCTACTTTTTTGAAGGTTAAAGGAATAAACACATGCAAAGGGATTAAAACAGTGTTGGACACATTGTAGTCACTCTTAAGTGTTAGCTACATATGCTCATAGACATGCATCCAGAGACAAATGTGTATTATGTATGTGTGTGTGTGTTATGTAAATATTTTTGTCTAAGAAAATTAGGTACACATAAATTAAATGAAGCAGAATGTCCTGGATTTCTCTGTCAAGTAATATTTTGCTGTTCACTAAAGCTGTGAATTCTTAATATCTTGTACTGAGACCAGAAGCAGATTATAGAGCAAACAGAGGTCACTGTAGTGTAGCTTATGCAGGGACCCCAACAAAACAGAGAACTGCCTGTGGTAGATAGACAAATTACATTTTTCTTGTTGTTTAGGTTTGGATAAATTTACTGAAATATGGGCGAAGACAAGATCAATTTTCAGTAAGAAAAATTGATTTGGGAAATCCCCTAAGTACTATTAGCATATTAGATCTGTCCTTTTAAATTTTTTTCATCAGTTCCAACTACTGCAGTAAAATTCTCATGTGCAATTTAACTGCAACATTAATGAAGTTGATTGGTCTATAGCATGCAAGGTCAGTTTTATCACCCTTTAAACCCCAGATGTAAGATATTTTTATCCCAGCCACTAAATGAAAAAACTACTTCATTGGGTGTTTCCTAAGGAAGAAAAAAAAAAGAAATGGAGAGAGTTAGCCTAATTTAATTCTTGATAAGATCTTTAAATCCTGAGTGTCACAAAACGTAATAGAAAACCAATTTCACAGAAGTAACTGTAAAATCTCTGCAAATTTTATTCACCATGAGTATGATTTTTCCAATGCAGAATATTAAACTAGGGGAATAATATCCTTTGGAGCTACAATAACTCAAGTTGCTAAGATATTAAAAATTGTGTTCCCATGCAAATTCCCATGACCAGCAGTGTAGAGGACTCTTGCTGGTATGAGGGAATCTAGGATTTCAGTTAGAAGGTTAAAAAATAAATGTATTAGTAGCCATATGTTTAGTGACAGGTAAGGAGACTGAGGACATAAAATTGCTTATAAGTTAAGGAAAATCTGCGCACAACAAATAGTTATAGCTTTAGCAATAGAAGGGCTCTCTCTTAGTTATCCATCCTTCTCTGCTACTAGAGAAACGAATACAGACACCAGTGAGACTTCCTGAGTTTTGAACAACTGTATTGAACATATGACATGTAACAGCTCTGAAAATGAAAGAAAAAAAAATTAAGCATGTTTAATTCATGCAGTCTCTTATCTTTAGTTTAGTATCCTCTTTACAAATTCAGTTTCCATATAAGTACAAATGTTAAATGATATTGATCTTAAACTAAGAGATTGCCAGTTATTTCTTGAGCAAAAGTGGATTTATTTGGTTCAGCAAAGAATTGCAATTTGGGATCTGCAATCATGGTGAATCACATGCAAGTCTCCCCACAACGGAGAGAGGAACTCTTGTAAATAGAGGAAGAGGAAGGT
>RJWK010002884.1:17925-67394 GCA_004363435.1 Platanista minor
CCTCTCACTGTTGTGGCCTCTCCCATTGCGGGCCACAGCCTCCGGAGGCGCAGGCTCAACGGCCATGGCTCACGGGCCCAGCCGCTCTGCGGCATGTGGGATCTTCCCGGACCGGGGCACGAACCCGTGTCACCTGCATCGGCAGGTGGACTCTCAACCACTGTGCCACCAGGGAAGCCCTGGACTCTATTTTAACTGGGGTTTCTGTTTATTAATTTTTACATTTCTCCCTTTTGATAGAGAACTTTCTCTGAAAGCATCACTCATCACTCAATGCCAGGAAGGACCTTTCAGTGTGTAGTGTCCCACAGTGGAGGGAAAGTGAATGGTCTGGAAACACTTGAGGTCACATTCAAGGAACAAGGAGGGGTAGGAGGGAGAACTCTCAGGCACTTTTTATTTAACGTCCACGTGTTACCAAGACCATAGACACTTGAGATGATCTGAAGAATATGACATCATCAAAAGTTTGGGAACAAACTTCCAACAAACCAGATCTGGATATTTTGGGGAAGCTGTATCATTAGATGCCGTCTGCTTCAATTCCAGGAAATATTTATTTTCAGGTCACAGGATGATGTGCAAGTTCAGGGAGTGTTCAGGGCATTTATAGGTGTGTCATGTGAATCCAAGAGTCTATTCCCTGGAGTTTCGTGTCACAAGTGTTGATTAGCAATACCTGATAGGGGCCTTTCCAGTGAGGTTGAAGACAGTCCTTCTGAAGGTGTCTTTTCCAATTGACAAAATCTCCAGATTGCAAAGTAAGATGCTTAAGGTCTTCATCTCCCAAGATCATGCTGCCTCATCAACATCAAAAGGAGTTGCAACACCCAGCACATTATTTGCCATTGTCATCATCAGTGAGCCATGAGAGGTCAATGTTACCCAATGGAATTTCCTGTAGATCTTTACAAGGAGTCAAGAGGTGTCCCGTCAGTATTAAGCGATCAGTATTGTCAGTGACAGAAGGGAGAAGAGTAGCAGGGTTAAGGTAATTACAATGTGAAAGAGTTATGGGAGGGGCTGTTAACATAAAGATTTCATAGGAGTGAGGCAGCTGGCTGAGAAATGTTGAGAGTCATGACAATTCAGGGGAGCGTCTACTGCATGAGGTACAAAAGTCATTAAAGGGAGTCCCCACAATGATTTTCCTGGTGGCCTTAACCAAAAGGGCATTGGTCATAATCGCTCTAAAGCAAGGGGGTATCCTCATGCCACAGGGTCCAGTTGTTGGCTATTATACCCATGGTCAAAGGTGGTCCTTGTGTTTTGGGTGAGTACCCCAAGTGCAGCTCATTTATTTTCATATACAAATAGGAAAAAGGGAATTCAATCATTGGGATGTCCAGGGGCAGTTAAGTTCATCAAGCTCTCCCTTAAGGCATTGAAGGTTCTGTCGCCAGTTCTTCCCATAAAATGGGTCGGGTTCTTATTGTTGAGTAAAATATACAGAAATTTGCCTACAGGAGAGAAAATTGGAATCCAATTTTGATATTGGAAAACCTCTCATTTGGTGCTTAGTTTTGGGCTTGTGGAAACTTAGGAAAGCATGAAGTCTATCTGGATCTAAGTGTAGCCCCTGTTCTGATATCAGATACCCTAAATATCAAACCTGGGTTTGGGCACACTGCAATTTTTCTTTGATGACCTTATGTTCCTTTAAGGCTAAAAGCTTTAGCAAGTGCATGCTCTATTCCTGTGAAAAGGAAGATCATCTAGACCAACCTTCAGCATTTGTGAGAAAAAAGGACTCTTAGTATAACCCTGAGGTGTTAGTGTCAAGGTGAATTGTTGTTTTTTTCCAAATGAAGGTAGGAAAAGTATTGGCTAGTTCATCAATGGAGTACTAAAGAAAGCACTGCATAAATCAATTACAGTAAAGCATTTATTTCTGGTGGGAATGGATGCTAGTAAGCACATGAGGGTTAGGTACAACAGGATATCCAGAAATAAAAGTTGTTTATTGCTCAGAGGTCCTGGACAAGCTGAAAGAGAACAGCACCCTGTGCAGACCTCCCATGTACAAAAGCCTTTCCATGTCCCCTCTTTCTTGTTTGCAGTCCTTCCCTGATTTCAGAAGGGCAGATTCAAACAGTTACTAATTAGGGAAGTGAGGGAATGCAGAAACAAAGGAACAGCAGCCTCAAATGGTCTTAAAGAAAACAGCAAGGGCTTGAATTCTTAACACATCATATAGACTCTAAGTAAAGAATAACGTGCCTTGACCATTACTTTTGCTCTATCCTAGAAAGAAGTTAAGGGATCACAAGACCATGATTTACTAGCTGCTTTGTAGAAACACATAGATCAGTCACAAGCACCAATGACACATCAAGTCACAAGACAATGCCAGGAAGTCTGCAACTGAGGTCTTATCAGGAAGCTGAAATTACAAAGACCTCCTCCTCTTTACCTTTTTTGTCTTTAAAATCCTTGCTCCCTAGCCAGCCTGCAAGATGGGTTTGAAAAGAGTCTAGGTATCCCATCTTCCAGGTTTTCATATCCTTGACTAATAAACCTTTCTCTGAACCAAACTCCAGTGTTTTAGTTTGTTGGCCTTACTGTGCATTGGGTACACAAACTTGGGTTCAACAACAAAACTTCTACCCTCAGCTCTTAGGTGTTCTCTCCAGGAAAACAGGAGGGATTAGTACAAGGGAAAATGAGGCCTGGAGTCTTGTAATCTTGTATCAGGGGCTTTCTCCCCGGAAAGGCTTCTTTATTTACAGGGTACTGATTAATTCTGGGGAGAGGATTTGAGGGGTCTATTTGAATCTTGATGGGAGATGTACTATGAAGTTTGCCAACATTAGTTGGAGATTTTGTCCATAAGGAGGGTGGTAGCTGATTCAAATGATTAGTGCTTCCAGAATCTGCTCTATTACCATCAGAGATGGAGCGAATGAAAGATGTGGTAGTATCATTTAATTCAGCTGGTGGACTATTTTGATGACTACTGTCAAATTCTAGAATTATTTCTCCCTTTTGGGAGAAAGAAATCCCAGCATGATACTTCTCTAAGAAGTTTCAGCCTAATGAATGTATAGGGGCTGAGAAACTAAGGAGAAAATGGTAGGTATCTCTCAAAAGGTCTAAACAAAAGGCAATGGGTTCAGAGACAGAAACCTCTTGAGGTTCACTGGAGATTCCACACTATCCTAGAGCTGTTTTAGTCCTCTAACGCAGGGGCTGCTTTATAGTAGTGGGATTGAGAACTGAGAGTGTGGCTCTGGTGTCAGTTAGGACTGGAAGAGACTCATCCCTCATCTGGAGAAATGTTTCTCTAAGCCAAATAAGAGGGAGGATTGGAAAGAGCTCCCATAGTTCTTCGGAGCCCCATCTTTGAGAACTGGGAAGACTTGGAAAAGCTGGTTAGAAGGCTGCAGGTCCCTGAACAGCTTAGATTTGTAACAATCTCTTTTCCAATGTCCTGGCTCTTTGCAATAATAGCAGAAACTAAAAGGTTTTTAGTTTTGTTTTTGAGCTTTTGTTTGCTGGAGTTGAAGATTAAGAACTTTGGTGATCTTCTTTCAAGGTGACTCATCTGGAGGGTGAGAGTTGGTTTGCCAGATTAACCAAACCTGGAGATTACACGATTTCCCTTTCCATCCTCATCATTTTTACTAGAGTTAAAAGATCCTGGTTTAGCCCTTTAATAAACAGAGAGTTAAACGCTATTCGGGTAGAATCAACATCTGAGGGAACACCAGATTAAAAAAAATAATAATAACATGAAATCAATTATAATATTCATGAACAGTTTCATCAGATTTTTGTGCATAAGACTGAATTTTGTTCCAATCAACAGGTTTTGGAAAAGCCCTAGGAATTGCTTGTTGAAGTCACCTAGTAATTGCCTGAGCCTGATCATATGTTAGTGGGCTGGTCTCCTGGTTATAATTCTAGATACCTTTCAGGATTTTCCCAGTGAGTGTTTTTCATCTTGTGCTGGACCTGGTCTTTGCCTATAAACATATGAACCAGCTGATATAAGTCAGAGAAACCAGTTGATAAGTTTGAGTGACTATACTAAATTCCTCAGCAAATCTGTGAGGATCTTTAGTTACTTCGGGAAAATATTTTACTATGCCTCACAGTTTACCCTTAGTCCAGGGAATATAAGAAGTTAAAGGGTTAGCCTCTGGATCCTCAGAAGGCTGACTTTTAAAGGGACAGGTTCTAATAGTTTCAGAGGAAAAAGGGGTGGAGAATTTTAGAGGAAAAAGGGAAGTTCAGTGAGGGAATTAGTATGGGAAAACTAAGGGTATGGGGGGGGTATAAAGGAGAAGGAAGAAGATGGCAACAGAGGTGGAACCTGAGATAAGCAGACAAGGAAGAGGAGCCTGAGGCGTCAGATGTCCCTTTCCTTTCTTTAATCATTTCTTGGCCTCAGGTTATCTTAAAATCTTATTTGTCAGAGAGGCATTATTAGGCTCCTGATAATATTTGGAAGCCTTAAAATAACAATCAAAATAAGTGTTCCATTCAGTTTTAGAAATTTTAGAGCCATGGTTGTCCAGTTCAGTTTTAAGAAAAGTAAGTTGGAGGATTTCAAGAGTTTCCCGTAATGACTATTGACTTTCTAAATTGCCTTTGGTTAGGTTGGTTCATTTAGTTAGAAATGACTATAAGGAAGGACTACAGTTTTCAAACATAAAATTGGTCAGGGTATGTACTGGGGCAGGCATCCTCAAAATAATTAAGTAACTGGTATCCCATTTCTCAGTGGTTTTTCTTTAAAGTAAAAGAATAATTTTCTAATGACCTAAACAACTCAAAATGCTTACAGCTCAAACAGCCTGCAGGACTAATATCAGTCAGTTCTGAAAGAAAAGTCTTGTCTTGAAGGAGTCAGGGCAAAAGCTTCACTGCACAGCCCCAATGAAACAGCCCCTGTTCCCAAAGGAATGGGCTAAGGTTAGCCAATTCCAGTTGGTACAGTCTGATTTCAGAGAAGTTGGGGTGAAGTGACAAATGAGTACTCATATACAGAACAAGGCCTTGATCCAGAAAGTATAAAGCTTTAAAATGGATCCCAAATAAAACCTCAAGAGTTTCAAAATACAAATGGGATAAAATCTGGTTTCTAGGAGAAAGACTCATCCTCAAACTCCAGAGTCCCAAGAAAAGCAGGGAGTCCAGTGTGGGTACCACGCCTGTTCCCTCACCATTCTGTTGTCAGGGGTCTTCTCTGGTCCCCATGTGCCCAAAACGTTGACTTATAAAATAGATTGCTAGTTATTTCTCCAGCAAAAGTGGATTTATTCAGGATCAACAAATAATTGCAATTGGGGTCAGCAACTGTGGTGAGCCACATGCAAGTCCCCTCCATAACAAGGAGAGGAGGAGTCTTTTAAAGAGGGGAAGAGGAAGGTGGGAGGGCTGTGGTCAATAGAGTCCATTAGAGGAATTGAGAGTTCTAAGTGAAGAGGCTTCTCATTGGCTGGGTTGTGACCATCTCTCATTGGCTCTGCTCTTGCCAGGGAAGAAGTGTCTCTCTTCTTCCTGTTGGGTTTGGCCTTCATCATAGGTCTTGAGAGCTCTCCATACTGGCCTTCTGACTCTGTTTTAATTGAGATTTCTGTTTATTAACTTTTATAATTATTTTCAAGAATCTAACATTCCAATTATTCTGTGCTTCAGGCATATTATAATGCTTATTTTCCCTGAATGCTTGGGTCTTTTTCCTTTCCCTTTTTTTTTTTTTTTTAATCTTTTGTGGTTCTACTCTTCTTCTTAAATATCTTCTCCCAACTTTTCTTTTTGACAAATGTTCATTTATGCAGAGGTTCCATTCCAGAGTAAATTAACCTCTCTCTTATAAATCAATAGTAATTTGTATAGCTTACATTTAAAAATTTTAGTTATTATTCTTATGACCTTCTTTTCCACTAAATATGACATCTACAGTACAAAAAGCCTACCTTAAGTATCTTTATAGCTATCAACATTCTAAAATATATTAGATGCTCAAAGATTAAATGGAACATATTTATCTTGATTAAAAGATACTTACATATTAAATATATGTAGAGGTTTATTAAATTTGAAAAATATAATTAACATATAGTAAATGAGTTTGTTAAAATTTTAATATGCCATCTTTTGAAAATAAAGAAACATGATGGATAATATTTACCACTAACCAGAAACATAGCTCAGCATAAAGCTGAGTCACAGTATATTATAATGTTAGCACCTTATGCAGCAGAACAATTTGGCAAGAGATATGAAGCCAGCAGAACTGTTGGAACATTCCTGGGCTAGCTGGTTACTATGGAAATAAAAGCAAAAGTGAAACAGAGTGTTAAGGGGGAAAATCAGCAGGAATTACTTGTAACTTAAGTTTTGGGCAAAGACATTAGCTAAAAATCACCATAAGAAGTCAATCTATCTTACAATGGTGTTGTGGCCAACACATTCTGTAAGTGTTCCTATTTAGCATCTTAACACTCATTAAATACTCAACTTCTATGTAACTATTCAACTAGTCAGAACATTAATTATAATTATAATAAAAAAATTTAGATTTGGTTGAGTATCAACCTAGTACTTATCTTTATATGAAAAACATGTACAGAGCACTGTAAAGCAATTATTTAAAATTTAGTCATTAAATTCATACTAATTTATTTTTACCCATTTGTTTTACTTGTGTAAGAAAAGTTTTCATTTCACTTAACTCACACAAATTATAACTCAAGAAAAGCTTCCAGAAAATTCAGCCACAAAATACCTGCTATGCACTTTTAAAGCATTTTATTTCTATCAGGTTATTTAGACACCAACATATAGTGTTAGACTGTAACATTTGAAAAATAAGTTATATAGAAACAGTCTTAAAATAGATAAAATGTAAATGACAAAGGCTAAGTAACTGCATTATTAGCTGTATCAGAGGATGATACAAAATGTATGTATGCTAGTTTTTCTGAAAGATTATTACTTTGCTCTAATGCTTTACAGATTTCATCAGTTTGAGTGAGAGGATACAATCTGAGCATGCTGTTACTGAAATTCACTATATAATTCTAGAATTTGTTAAAATGTATTTTTATTTAATTTTTAATTTGCTATGGAATAAAATCTTAATGCAACAAACATTATGGCCCACATTGCCATGACTGTGATCTGGTTTAACATAAATTATATTTACATCTGAGTTAGAATAATTGTGCAGCATAGCTTCAACATTCTTTTTTATTCTTACTGCATTAAATGTTGGTTTTGGATTTGAAATGGTGTACAGCTGACTGTCCCAGCTCAATCTCTATCCTTCCCTTAAACCTAACCACTACCTTCCCTCCAAAAAAAAAAAAGATTGAAAACTTGTTAAAGTGTGTAACAAAAGGAAGCAACAGGGCTTCCCTGGTGGCGCAGTGGTTGAGAGTCTGCCTGCCGATGCAGGGGACATGGGTTCGTGCCCCGGTCCGGGAAGATCCCACATGCCGTGGAGCAGCTGGGCCCGTGAGCCATGGCCGCTGAGCCTGTGCGTCCGAGCCTGTGCTCCGCAATGGGAGAGGCCACAACAGTGAGAGGCCCACACACCACAAAAAAAAAAAAAAAAAAAAAAAAAAAAAAAAAAAAAAAAAAAAAAAAAAAAAAAAAGCAACAAAACACCATCAATTAAAATTATAATTTAACCTACTCTGAGAATCCACTACCTATATGACTATGAGAATAAAGGTAAGAATTATAATAAAATAACAGTACTTTCTGAGCCTTGCCCACCTCACAGTTTGTTCCTCACAGTATCCACTGGGACACATGGTTTCTGCCAGCCACACCAAAAGCAATAATCTCTCTGCAGCAGAAATGTGGCATTTTGAACCCAGTAGGAAACCGTAAGTCTGAAAGCTGGCAGATTGAGAATCAGTGAAGACTCACATCTTAACAAATACCTATCAAGGAAACAGAAGAAAAAAACAAAACAGAACAATAACTAAAGTGGATTTTCATATTTACTGATGTATGTCAATGTTTGAGTGTGTCAGAGAACCAAGAATAGGCTAAGTCTTACTGTGTGAGAGCATGTCACATAATGAGATTGAAGTAAGTGCTTAAACACAACTGCTTCCTAGCTTTGGATTTAAGAAGAAGATTCTAATAACAACCAAACAGCAAAAGGCAGGACCCAGCAATCATCAGCTATGACAATAAACACTAAATATGTAGACATATTTATTATAGGTTGAATAAATGAAAAGGAAATTATACAGTTTTAAAAATAAACAAGATGTTTTCTAAAACACAAGAGGAATCCAGTCCTCATCCTGCAGAGTCAGAGGAAAGGCTTAGTTCTGAATGTTTCCTAGAAAAATGAGAATGAAATTTATAGTGTCCCAGTATATGCAACAGGAAACAAGACAGGGCTTTGGTGAAAGCGGAACTAAGAGACAAGGTTAAAAGAGGATTATAGTACCTACAAAAATGTCAAGGAAATGCAATAGCAAACCTAAAATTCTTACTTGAAATAGAATAAAAATACATGTTGGACAGTATGGAAAATAATCAACACAGTCAAGAATAATATCTAGAATTTTCTCCCAGAATGATGATAGAGAAGGGAAAAAAATATATTTTTAATTATAGAAGTTGATGGTGTTGAACATGAGCCTGTACTCTCGGACAGCAGAGGTGGTTAAGAAGCCCCGTCCCTGTGTTTTGGGAAATAACTCACTACAGGCATATCTGACCCAACCAGACTTCAGCAGAAACTCACCCTTCCCAAAGTCCCTGGACTTTGACGTCTCCTTCAGCTTAAGCAGCGATGGAGAGTGGAGCCACCTCTGCCTGAAGACCCCTCCCAAAAATCACGTGGACTCAGGGGAAGAAATTCCCCTATCAATTTACTTATCACACCACCTGCTCAGCCCACCCCCCACACCAGGTTCTCTTCAGCCTCATCTACTGCTTTCTGTAAAAGAAAGCCCTCCCCCCTTGTCCTGTGAGATGCCCTAGATCTTGCATTTGGAAGGGGTCTCCCTATTGCAATATCTCTTTTTCCCTCTCACAATAATTACCTCTTCTTATTACAATAGTCTTTTTGAATAAAGTCTCTCCTTACCCAAACCCAGATTTGCTTTTTTTAAAAAAGTTAAGAAAGATCAGAGAAAATTCAAACAAAGAAATTTAGATACTCATAAGGTGAGTGTTAAATCAGATAAGATGTGGTATAAAAGCAAAACAAAACACTTTTTTTGAGCTAAAAAAGAAGCTGACTTTATACGTCTACCTACAACAAAAATATACTCTAATTTGGAGAAATGAATTAAAAAGAAAAATCATAAAAGTACTAGAAGAAAATGTGAGTGAGCATCACACAAAGAGGGTTTAGTATTTACGTCTAGTCTCTCTGCTAGTACAGTCTTTCTGGAGCATCTCTTTTACCCTAGTGGCTTTACATATAATACAAGTACTAACTGATAACAAATGAATGTTCCAGCCCCAGTTACTTCCCTGGATTCAACTCATGTATCCAACTACTTGCTTGATTTATCCATTTAATATCCACAAAGCACCTTCAACTTACCACTTTCAGAGCAGAATTATTCATTTCTGAAGCTCTTTTCCATTTCTCCATCAGGGTCTCCAATTGGAGAACTTGGGCTAATGCTCTTTATAACTGTTGGGGCAAAATATTCCAGGAGAGATTTTCATTTTTATTTTTATTTTGCAACTCAATTCATCAGCAAATTCTGTCATGTCCATATTTAAGACTTATCCCTGTCAGACTCCTTCAGTTACCTCTACCCCCAGGACTTGAGGCCAAGTCATCAGGTGTCTTATCTGAATTAACCTATTGACCTGCTTTCTGGGCTCCCTGCTTCTTTGCCAGCCCGTCCCCCAACTCTTTCCTCCATGCAGCAGACAGAATGATCTTTGAACCTGAGCATCAGATCATATGACTCTTGTCTTCAAAACCCTCTGATGGGGCTTCCCTGGTGGTGCAGTGGTTGCGAGTCCGCCTGCCGATGCAGGGGACGCTTGTTCGTGCTCCGTCCGGGAGGATCCCACATGCCGCGGAGCGGCTGGGCCCCGTGAGCCATGGCTGCTGAGCCTGCGCGTCCGGAGGCTGTGCTCCGCAACGGGAGAGGCCACAGCAGTGAGAGGCCTCGCGTACAGCAAAAAACAAACAAACAAACAAAAAAACCCTCTGATGACTCCTTTTCAGTCACAGAACAAAATCCAAAGCCCTTGTCAAGCTCTGCACTGACTCATCTCCTTTTACCCCAAGCTCTCTCCAAAAGCAGGACACCTTCTGCTCCTGAAATTCACCTGGCTTATTCTTGCCTCCAAGTCTTTATACTTGCTGTGTTGACATTCCATAAATTCCATGTACAGTTTTAAATTCCTGATGTATCATGTTGGGGATCTTGTATGTTTCATATTTAGGGGTTAAACTGGAAGCAATATAAATAAATGGAATGCTCTCATAAGAAGTTTTAATACTTCAGTGATTGATGAATTGTTATTAATAACTAATGTAATATTAACCTGTTTTTTATTTTTTATCATTTTTTGTTTATATATATATATATATATATATATATTTACATCTTTATTGGAGTATAATTGCTTTACAATGGTGTTATCTTCTGCTCTATAACAAAGTGAATCAATTATACATATACATATGTTCCCATATCTCCTCCCTCTTGCATCTCCCTCCCACCCACCCTCCCTATCCCACCCATCCAGGTGATCACAAAGCACCGAGTTGATCTCCCTGTGCTATATAACCTGTTTTTTCTTCAATGAAGTATACTATACTGAAGAAGTATTCAGTCTTTTAGGAGACTTGCAGTTATCTTTCTATAAAGAAGTGACGAGGTAACCACAATAAACAAACCAAAGAACAGCAGGGAACAAGCAAATCAGATTAATTTTCTAAATGAATTGCAGTCCACCCTTTCTAGTGTCTTTAGAACAACAAATATGAAATATGTATTTGGATGGAACAGCATGAGAGATATATCTTCTGGGAGCAGGTAACATCGTCATGGAATGGAACATATCCCACAATAATAATACAATTTAAAAAATAATAGAAATGGTAATTACTGAAAAGTCAAAAATAATTTCCTGCCAAGAACTACCTGGTAAAGTTGAAAACTGCCCTGTTGTGGAGTATCCAGTGTCAGGGGTAGGCAACCTCTAAGCCAGCCCAGACACTTAGGTAATATGTCAGGATGGTAGTTCCAAAAAGTGGGAGTCAAGAGTAACTGAGCGATCTCCAAGTTGCAAACTTACATTGAGGTCTAGGGGAATGCATTTTATATATAATTAAATCGTAACATTAAAACTAACTTTTAATATAAGGAATGAGGACCTTCAAGTATTTAATTATGCTTTAAGTTTAATTTACACAATTATGGAGGTACATTAAGTTTTTAAAACAATAATATTACTGCATTTAATACAAAACCAGGTCTTCTGAGATAATCATGATGTATATTCAAAAAAGTTTTTTATGTCTTAAGCATTTTTATGCTTTCCAAAAGAAATGTTTGCATAAGAAGATAACACCAAGATGTTGCCCTGGGAGAATGGAAGTCATCTGTTGGCATAGATTTTATTTACTGCAAAAATTAGAAAACAGGATTTTTACATATTGCTTGACTCTCTACAAACATGGATGGAATCCTCTACCATACATAAAGTAACAATGTACTTGTGTGTTCAAAAATATTTTCCCAAAACATGTTATGAAAATTGATTTTGCATTATAATAGCAAATTACACAAAGGTAATTACTGAACAAAATTACTACCATAATTTCAACCACATTATATAACTTTTGTTGCTGTAATTATAAATTGTCTTCTTGAAAGCAAGCTGCTTGTGAATGAAAGAAAGAAAAAAAGAAACTAAAAAAAAAAGTACTAGGCTCAAAGTGTCTGGGATCATTTATTTGGCAGTAAGAGAAGACCTTCAAAAATACCAAATGATACTGTTAAAGGATACCAAGGCCTTTGGAGATGGACATGTCTGATAACTGGAATGAGCATCTATACCAGCTGGAATAATTTCCAGCAAATTTTTAATGTCTTTTAATTCTTCCTACCAAAATATCTTTGAACCAAACTGAACAACTTTCATACTGTAATCTAGAACAAAAGTGAACACTAATTTAATTGACAAATCCAGGTTTTTTTACACAGTTATCTGTTAGTTACTAATACTTTATCTGAACAATTTCCCTTTTCCCTTGTCATGAGTATGACTGATGGAGTGTGAGGTGTTGATGATTCTGTATGGACATTGGTTAATACTTAAGGTCTCCTTTCTTCTTTTAGGAAAACAAAACAAAACAAACAATCAAACAAAAGCATAGGATTGGGCTACATGGTAATGTAAAAACTGGGAAAATACAATCATGGTCAGGTGCCCATCCTCTATTACTTGTCCTGACACATACCCCTCCTGCTCCTTCTTCAGGTCCATTCTTGTTGAAAAGATTGCTTCCAGGGCAGTAAGTCATCTCCCACTAGTTTCCTTTCTCCTAAGAGCCAGAGGCCATGGAGAGAGGCCAGCTAGTCATTACACCACTTCCAGATCATCTGACTTGCAAAGACATATTGTTTTTACTAGTATTAAAAAATCAAGCCTTCCCTCTGGTCTGGTTTGTCAATTAAAAAATAATATCTAGTCTAAACTTGTTATGACATCTGTATTTCTCCTTCCAAGAGGAGTAAATCATATGCAGGAAAATTGTGACACTTCAGTTGATAACTATTTTATCTTGATCATCCCCAGACAGTTCTTTTCTGATAATCTTAGAGCAAAATTTAAAAATACTTATAAAGTATCTTCCTAGAGATTTCTTTTAAATAAACAGATAAACAAAAAAAACAGTTTTCTTTGGAAAGTAATGCACGTTCATTATAGAAAATAGAAGGAAGGAGAATGAATTTCACCAGCCAGAGATGCGACCTATAGAAACCCTGATTTTCTAAAAACCCCAAAGTGGCCCTGTAGATAAACACTAATCTGTCTCCCTAGGTTCTTAAACACTTATGTATTATTTTTAAAAACAAAGCTAAGTTAGGAAACCCTTCTTTGACAGTGTTTAAAATAGATATTTCAATCATTTTATCCACAAATAAATGAATAATATAAGGATATATAAAACTTTGTTACCATCACACCTTTTCAAATTATTTCAGAGACAATATTTAAATAATTTTAATATGGAATAATGCAATAACTTTATACTTTGATGCATTCCATTTTCTCCAAACGTGTAGCACTAATAGATTAAACATAAAAAGAGAAAACAAAATATATAGCTGGGCTCATATATAAGAAAATATTCCAGTGTACCATAAACAGAGGAGAATTGTCAGTGGGAAGAGAGCTGATGTGACAGCAGCTGGAATCTGGACAGACGTCAGTAGGAATGCCTCGGAGTTCAGTATCCAGAGGATACAGGACATACTGTGGGGCCCCGAGTAGTCTCCCTGGGAGAGGGATCTCTCATAAATGAGGAAAAAGGGAAAAATGAAGAACTACTGATAACCTATGGCTTAGGTCTATTTCTTCAGAGGAAATTTGGGAATAGGGAAGAAGGACCAAAACAGTATTGAACTAGCTGGCCTGGTAAACCACAGTGTTATCAGAGTAGAAATCAGGCTGATATAGAAGACAGCATAAAGTACCGTGGCTTATATAAGATGGGAGTTTATTTCTTTGTCTCCTAACTTCTACACTGAGTAAAGAGCTTTATTTACTTGTGTCACTCAGAGTCCAGAATGGCAGGTGTGTTTGGCCATTCTTAGTGTGTGGCTTAAAGCTACGGGTTCAGGGTGGAAATGATAGTTGTGTTCATATCCCAGCCAGTGGAGAAAAGCAGAGAAAAATCTTAGGGTTCAAATTATCTTTGAGGTGTCATGGAGGAACATTTCCTCTAACCTCTTAGGTTTCTGAACCTAAGAAACTGGGGTCTTAGGTTCAGAACTGGGTTCTGAACTGGGTCTGTGTTGAATTAAACTAACAACAAAAAAGATGGAGGAAAGGAGTACAAAGTTATTAATAATTTTATATGTGCGGGAGTTCACAGGAAAGAAGTAAAACTCAAAGAAGTGGTTAGACTTGAGAGCTTATGTTCTCTTCAACAAAAATGGGAGTTTTGTGCTTCAAGGTATGATAAGTAAGAGTTATTTCAGTAAGGTTTATTTATGTAGCTCTTCATCTCTTGTGATAAGTGTTGTTTCCTCATCCTGGTACAGGAGATTGGGGAAATGAATGCTACCTTCACAAAGGGAAATTTATGCCCTGATTTTAGGCAGATAAGAGGAGGAAAGAGAAATCTTTCCTTTATCTGTTGATTCTTAATTGCCTTCAGCTTATAATAAACCTTATGCCAAAGTGGCATATTTTGGTGTGGTATATCTTGATCTCCCTCAAAGGAATTGACCAGACTGTTTCAACTCACATCCCATCTTCCCTAATGTATTCACATGCTTACCATTAGTTACCAGAAATGTTGTGGAATTTAGTATCTAGCTTGGCTGCCATGGACCCAGCTACAAGTGGTCAGGGTGGACACACCAGGAATGTTCTATTTCTAAAAGGCAGGGGGAGACAGCAGTTTCCACCACAATCTGTTATTCTGGCCACTTGAAGTTTAATGTCGTCACACATCCACACCCTTACTAAGGCTCTGGATGAGGAGTGCTGCAGAGGAAAAGGGGTGGATTGGGTAATAGTCAGCAAGAAAACATATTTCAGCCTGGAAAACTGCTCTCCCTAGCCATGCTGTAGCCAACATTTACTAAAATGGTCTCATTAATTATTTGGAAGACAGATCATATTACCAAGAGAGTCAAACTGTAGAGAATTGGATACAGAAAAGTAGAATGCTGATGGATGTTGAATGTGCCTTTGCTGCTTTGAACAGCATACCACAAGTCAGAGCAACCTAGGCCTGGGGGGACAGTTTGCAAACTGGAGGTTAAAGGGAGTTCTGCTGAGAAGGGAGACCCATCTCTGGTGGCCTGAAAGCTAAACAGTCTGTGAATGCACTAAGATGAGGCCTGGTACAGTTAGAAGGGTCAGTTACCTGCTTCAGTAATAGGACCTACTCAGAGCTATTCCTAAAATGTTTCCCTGTCTTTAAGACAAGGAGAACCAGCCCAAAGGCAAAGATTAAGCCCTTTGTTCCCCAACTTACTGTTTCAGGGGTTCCAAAGCTAACCATTAACAAAATCAAGGGGGAGTAAGGTGGGCCATTCACAGAAGCCAGTACATAAAAAAAGAAGTTTGACAAGTTAAGATTCAACACAGAGAGAGAAATTTGAGGGTTGCTATTTTTGTTATGAAATAGAATCTTAGTAATATTTTGAAAGAATTGAATGGCATGAGAAAAGAAAGCTTGGCCTAAAAAAAACAAGCTCCCAAATGGGAACAGCAAAAAGCGGCTCCATCCTGGAAGGAGGACATTTCCCTAAATGAACTTGGCAGGGGGCACTGGAGCAAGTTGGGAAGGGCACTGTTACAGGAATGTCAGCTGCCCTTTTTGTTCCCCTTCAAACCACAAAACTGGAAGCTTCTGATGCCTCCTCTGCTCTCTGTACCATCACAATATCTCACTTAAAATTGATGACTGGGTTGGACCCAGAGCCCTTGAGGATGGACACAAAGGTTCACTCTCCTCCAGCCATACTTCTCAGCACCAACAGGGCTGAGAAGATGGCTACTGCCTCAATTTTGTTTCCTAATTTCATATGGATTCACCTAATTGCTGGACATACGAGTTGGCCAAAAAGTTTATTTGGGTTTTTCCACATGATGCTACCAAAAACCCGAACGAATTTTTTGGCCAACCTGATAATTTATACCTAAAAGGCTATGATGGTAAAAGAAACTAAAGTGATGTTTAAAAAATTGAGAAAGAAAATAACTATGTAGTTTTAAAAGAATATAAGGCAACATTTCATGAATAGGTTAGGGCATAACTTCTTAAACATGATGCAAAAAGTAAATAAAATAAAATGAAACATTGTTATGTTTGACAACATTAAATTTCTCGTCCATGCTTCACAAAGACCTCACAAACAGACAAAAGCCAAGTAATTGTCCACAATGAATAAAAAGATATGTATTCAGAAAATAGAATAAATATGAGATCTAAAAATAAAATCAACTAGAAAGAAATTTGGGCATAGATCATTAACAGTTTAATCAAAATAGCAGGAACCCAAATGACTATTGAGCAGATGTAAAGTTCCCCAACTTAACAGCAAGCATGCACATGAAAATAAACAGTAGAATACAAGTGGTAATATTTTTAAAGTTGGACTAATAGGGAGAAGAGATGGAAATATAGAGATCATATTTCTGGTATATATGACCAATAATTCCAATTCTAGTTATGTATCCTAAAAACCATGGCATGTGATCATGAAGGGGTATGGATGAGTCTATACCTGGCAACGTTATTTGTAAGACAGAAAACATTTGTCACCCATGAAGGAATGGGTAAATATTTTGAGCCATATTCCTATAACGGAATTGCATATAGCAGTTAAAATAAACTAGACTACCTGTATGGACAAGTGTCAATCTCAAGGATATAATGATTAGTGAGTAATATGAACTGTATGTTACAATCTTTATAAAATAATAAAATAATAGTACATATTATACACACATAGGAATATTGTGTGTAATACTAATATATGTGTAAAATACACTTAATATGTATAATATTAAGTAGTATGTGAGGATGTATAAATCCACAATAATACTTTTCTTTGAAGCAAAGGAGCAGTACACACAGGGCATCTTTAACTCCTTCATAGGAGCCTCAGCCACACTTAGATGTGTACATGCCAAAAATAACTGGTTTGACTCTACCAAAGAAAAGCTGAATATAATAATTTGTATGAATAAAATACCATATATGTTCAGTTGCTACACATTTTAAAATTGAATATGTTATAGAAACAATTTTTTTCACTTTTTTGTTTAAATTTGGAGCTAAAATACATTTCTGTGTATTCAAATTGCATGACATTTTAACCATGAAGCATGATCATCAATTTTCAAATTTAAAACATGAATGTTTTGTGAAGGCATTAATTGTTGATTATGAAAATTATATGTTCTAGAGTTTGGTCTTTTTCACTAGATGCTGGAGAAGAGTCAAAACACAGTTTGTAGAACTGAGAGAGCAGGTGGAGGCAGAGCAAATCAAGACGAGACCTGAGGCTCTTCAGGTCCTGCAGGTGGGCTTTCCAGTTGAGGTCACGTGTCTCTGCAGTCCACAGCTGTCTTCCCGGACCTGCAGTGTCAGAGAGAGGACAATGCTCTTTATTCCGGGGTGCATCATCCTACAGCTCCCTTACTTGTACATTAAATATCTTTTGGAGACAATGAGTTAAATACTCAACAGAAAACTAATTTTAGAAAAGCACCTGAGTTTCTAAAATGTAAACCATTGAGCAGTGTATCATATTACTATATGTACTACATGTACCCGAGCAGTACATGTCGGTATTAGGTAATCATTCTTAGAAAGCTCATGGATATATCTAAATGAGTAGATATGTATACATGTTGTACTGTCTTAATGTGAAACAATTTATAGGCATGACTTTTCAATTTGAACGGAATGACAATTTTTTTCTTCCCTGCTAGGATTATAGCGAAAACTGCGGTAGCACTCTCCACAGTGGTCATCACCGCTACGTAATTAAACCTGACCTTCATTAAGGTCCCTGTTCTGCTGGCAATGTTTGTAACTAATGAAGCAAGCCATTTTCTTGCTGACATAATAATTTCATGGGTAGTATTACTACCCCAAATGGGAGGACATTAAAACTTACTTCTGGAGGCTTTATTTTTCTTCAAGTAAATCCATGACTGAGATAATTTAATCCCTTACTGACTCTAGAATTACAAAGCAGAGTACTTAGGTGATGTAATGATACTAAACTACTAATTTTCTGTGGTACATTTGAAATTTAAACAGTTTCACTTTCCATAATTACTTTTTCCGCATTTTGGTTTCAATAACTAAATCCACGTGTTAAAATGACATTACAAAGAGATATTTAGGTAAAAAAAGTGATTCCAAAGATTTAGCATTAGATTTAAATAAACAATTATTATAGTAATTTAATACTGATATTGTACGATCTATTGTGCTTATTACCATTAGGAGATTCCCAATCTATATTATAAAGGAAAACATTAATTTTCAAAGTGATTATGAATTTACTGAATTGAGGACTCCTATATTTTTACAGTTATTTTTTATTGGCATCAAGTTGAAAAATACATTTTAGAAAGTTATACTAAAGTGTTTTCCATCATCATTTATTGTATTTGTATGGAAATGTGCTTTTAATTTATTCAAAAATAAGGGAGAATTATGGTCTTGCCACTTCTTGATAGACTGTAGTATTCACGTTTTAGATAGAAAATTGTTTCCAACCTTACCTTATGTGTGTACATCCGATTGTTCCTACCATATGACATTTATATCCAAATTTCAGAGTTCTGAGGACTAACTCCACATTATTATGTAGTCATTCTATAGTGGAGGTCAAAATGATTAATTGTGCACATTTTCAGTAAACAGTATATTTCTAGAAATCCCCTCTATCGATTACTGAAGTCCAGAAAACTTTTCATGACATATTCACTCCATTATTTAACAAAAAACAGATTTTACTTTTGTATTAACACTAAATAATTTGCTTCTTCACTAAATAAGGCAAAAAATCCTATCTTTTAATAATTGCCATTTATGATGTATTTACTGTGTCTCATTGCCTTTATGTACATTATGTCTCTATTATTTATTTAAAATAGCTCATAGGTTAAGTATTATTAACTGTATTTTACAAATGAGGGATTGAACACGAATAAAACTAAAATGAGTGGAGGCCACATAGGTGGCAAAGGGCTAGAGCTGTGAACAGCACCTGTGTTTACCTGGCTACTGCGTCCGTTCTCCTTCCTCTCCATCACATTCAGCTCAGGAGCCAGGGTCAGTCCCAACCAGAGTTGCGGAAAATGATACAAATGTCTTCTCTTCCCCAACACAGTTAAACAGACACAGTGTGGCTCTCACAGGAACTTCAAAGGCAATCTAGGATCTGAAGGAAGTTATGTGTGTGTGTGTGTGTGTGTGTGTGTGTGCTTGAACATCACTGAAGGAGTAGAAATACAACTGTGCAATAGTTTATAAGAAACATTTGGGACAGATCTGTTTAAAAGTCATATTTCAACTATCATACATATAATAAACCTCTTTGGGGGATTGGTGGAAGGAGAGCTTTAATCAGACATTAATATTTCTGCAGAGAGGTATATGAATCTTCACACTAAGTAAGATAAACATTATGAATAGCTTCATCTAATTGTAAATAAGTTTAAACTTCCAAATAAGCTGTTTACAAACCTTCATATTGTCTTTTTTTAAAACAATTCAGAATTGTGTATAAGAGAGGGAGTTACTGCTAAAAGTAGGGCTTTGGAAGGAGAGATTAAGAGCAGGGTGTTTATTGTTTGTTATGTGGCAGCATGGCCATAGCCGACTCACCATGTCTGTACATCCGTGATACACCCATGGCTTAGGGCATGGTTCAATTACTTTATTTTTGAGCAGATCTAAAATATTTTTGCCTATATGGTTACATCTAAATAAAACAATAAAAACAATAATTTTTCATCCTGGTGTCTTATAAATTAACATTTCCTCAAAATTGGTTTCATATTATAATTTATTATATACATGAATAGCTTATAATGGATATTGCACTATTACTCTGTTGACGGCAACAACTTGACGACAACCTCTCTTTAACCGTTCTCTATGGAGGCCTAGATTGAGATTACTCACGGATACCCGACGTTGGCTTATGATTTATGGAATGTAATTAGATCACTGAGGTAGAATCTGAATTTTCTTCTAGTAAACTGCACGTTTGCTCTTCTTTTCTTAATCATTTTGGCTTATTCTTTGAAACAGTCTTTTCTACAACTTGAATTATATTCTCATGATTTTTCTGTGTTGTTCTAAATCATTGGTACATAATGCAGTAGAAAAATTTGGTGAGCACATATACATATATGTCCCTTTTAGTCTAACATGTACTCTAGTCAAGTATGTTAAAGTTGCTATAATAATATCTACGGTACCACAGGATGAGATTCAGAATTTTTTGACACTCAATCCATATTAAGAGCTTATAATCAGTAAATATTATTTCAATATCGCAAGGATGATGTGGTATAATTATCCCAGAGTACAATAATACTTTACTATAATAATAAATATAAATAATGTACAATATTATAATAATACTCTACTGAAAAAAGTTTCTCAGACTTAAGTTTCAGGTTGATGTTTGCAGGCTTTTCAATTAACTCACTTCCCATTTTAAGCACCTAACCTTTTTTTTTTTTCTCATTATATTGACATTATAAAAAGTGAATTTTCACTTTGCTTAATTCTGTATATTTCAAAAAAAAATATTTTACACATGTACATACACAAGGTACAAGATAGGTTAGTTTTATTCCCTCATAGAATTTTAAAAGAACTACTATAATCTATACATGGAGATAATTATCATTAATATTCTCCTTAATGTAGGTAATTGATAATACTAATAATATTTATAATTTTCATGAATATTGAAATCTATACATTTAAAAATTCTATAGAACAGCAACAAAAAACACACCATAGGAAGCAAAAGACTGGGGGACAGACACACAAAAACAGAAACACAATTATGAATCCGAGAACCAAACATCAATTCATTAACTGTGCTAAATTCTGTCACTCAATCAAGTAACTATAAATTTCTAAAATCCAAGAGCCCATCAAGTCTCTTCATTTTACCTTTACCCTGACCTAAGAATCTCTAGTACATAGTAGATTTTAAAATGCTAGAGGAGGGGTGGCTGAGGAACTATATAAAGTATAGATCTTATATTCCCATAGCTTCCTCTCTTGAGTTTTGCAGTGGGTCTAGCAGTGGATCCCTGACATCAGATACATCCATATTTACATCACTAAATTCCAAAGGCAGTAGACTGTCATTATCCCTCATATTGAGGTTAAAATTGCAATTCTCTTTCCCTACAAAGTTGGCATTGTTCATACTTTGTCCCACACCTCAGGATGCGTTGTTTTAAAGGGACAAGAATGAGCACATTGGTTGGTCAATGTTTTCAATACAGGCCACAATAAATTTAACAATCCAAGCTCTCTGGCTCACATAGGCATTTAACCTAATACATGCTTCCATTTGCCACAAGGTCCAACTAATTTACTAAGCCCCAATCCCCAGTAAGTGATTGAAGATTGAGTATTCCTTAATTTTCACATGCTTGTTCTATAAGTCAACATCATTTCAATACCAGACCCCGTAGAGAAAGAATGCCTCAAACCTCTTGTTTTTGGCTCTTCAGTTTGAGAGGACTATTTCCTTTCATATTTCTCCTTCATGATCATTTACTAACAAACATACCCACGGCTCGGTACGTTAACAGAAGAGAAGACTAATGAAATCTAAGTAGTCATAAAAGGAAAATTCCCGTGAACTGAATAAACACAAGAATTACAAATGTGATGAATAGGAATAAGATGTTACAGAAATTGATATTGCCAAGCATATCATTTCAGCCACATTTCAATACTCATAACAATTACTTAGAATCAGCAACACCGCACAGCTAATCAACTGCATCTGTTCATCTCCACAGCTGTTATCCCGGAAAAAATGCCACTCTCCTCCCCACGCTGCTCCAAACACACTGCGATTGTAATGAACACCTATCCTGATGAGAAAAACATCCTAACATCTTGGAGAAAATTCAAATAGAGGTCCATTTGAACATCGGAAGTATGTAGTTACCAAGGAAACTCTCTGGTGAGGTAATAAAATGGTTAACTTTGAGCTATAGAAGTTTATTTTACATCCAAATCAACTTGCTATTTATTTTACACTTATTCCTCTAAATGCCTGGAAAAATAAATAAAATTATAAATAATATAACCAGACAGACACTTAAACAACTAAATCATTTAGTTATTCATTCATTTTTTTTTAACATCTTTATTGGAGTATAATTGCTTTACAATGGTGTTAGTTTCTGCTTTATAACAAAGTGAATCAATTATACATATACATATGTTCCCATATCTCCTCCCTCTTGCATCTCCCTCCCTCCCACCCTCCCCATCGCACCCATCCAGGTGATCACAAAGCACTGAACTGATCTCCCTGTGCTATGTGGCTGCTTCTCACTAGCTATCTATTTTTTTGAAGAAAATATATATTATTTTTAAGCCTTTACTATGCTCTCAGCCACATATACATATATGTGTGTGTGTGTATATATATATATATATATATATATATATATATACACACACACACACACATGTATGGTTATTAAGGGGAAATGGAAAAGGCAGAGTAGCAATTAACCTGTTAAAACTACTATAAGCTGTTAAGAGAACATTTAACAGGGAGAACTGACCAAATGAAGAAGTTCAAGGGACATTTTCTTTCTTTGAAAACATATTATTGAAGCAAGAACTTAAGGGAAATCTTATTAAGAAGATGAGGTGGAGGTATATGAGAAAAGTCTTGAGGTGGAAAGAAGCACAGAATTCGAATTTTTAAGTAAAACAGTTTATGGCCTGGATAGAAATGGTCAAAGGAGAATGGGAAGAGGTCAGTGAGGAGACAGAGCCTGCCTTGCCCATTCATGTTTAAGGATTCAGGGCTTATCCCAAGAATAATCAGAAGTCCACAATGAGCAAAGGAAAAGTCATTATTTCAGGGGAACTTTATGTCAAAGACTATACGACCTCTTAGAGGGTAAACAACTCTTTGAATTTCTCCATGGAGTCTGTCACAATTCCTCAGATGTCCACTCTGTATTCCCCTCTCTTTGTCCATCATGTGATAATCTGTGTTGTCTTAATCTCCAGTCTGGACACTGGCCTCTCAAGGTCCCCAGAGCAGTAAGTCTGGAATAATGTTTAGCTCTCCTTCCTCTTTCTTCTTGTCTACTCTCTGGGCACCATGTCTTACAGATGCTGTACCTCGCAGTTTTCTTAAATATGATTCTTCTTAGGCCTCTTTCTACAGCCCTAACTCAGCCCTCACAGCAGGCCTATAGCAGCAGCCTTCAAGTTACATCATTTCTCCCTTTGCAGCCTTACCTTTGACTGTGGGACTGTGCCTGCATTCATTTGAAAATCACATTTGATTTTAATCAGTTTTATTTTCTAAGTGTAAAAATACAACAGAACCCCAATACATTTCACAACATATGTCTCAATATCTCTATGCATTTAATGTATTTCTCCAGTCTTGTTTCCACACAATCCCACTTGCCTATGATTTTGTTGCACTTCTTTTAACTTTCTCATCTTTTTCCAGTCTTTGCTAACGCTCTCAGCCTGTGGTAATCCTAATTATGCAACATGCATTTTTAATTGTCTCTGGTTTCACATGTAATAAGACCAGCTACCCTTTATTGAGTGCTTTCTCTGTGCCAGACACTGTTCTAAGTGTGCTCATTCACAATGTGCCCTGTGTGGTTTTTAATACTAACCCTATTTTTACAAATAAGGACATTGAGTCTCAGAACATCACGTGCATGGTAAGCGGCAGAACACAGATTCCAGTGCTTAAGTATCACCTCTGGATCCCATATGCTAAACCGCATTGACATTCATTCTGATGTACTTCTCTGTATATATATATATATATATATATATATATATATATATATATACCATTTCTGATATGATTTATACAATTGTCTCTTCCACTAAATTAAATTATCATCTCTTATTGTCAGCATCTACATTTTGCTTTGAGTTTTGTTTTCTCCTTTTAGCCTTTATGCAAGAATACAAAGGGTCATTAATAGAAACATGTTGAACTGTATGCAGTAGCATTGCATGTATTAGAAGCATAGTGTGCCCCTCAAGTCCCAGCTACCTGGTTATTAGCAGTATAACTTTAGGAACCTTAAACTTTCTCTTCCTCAGTTCCCTCATAAGCCAAATAGGGAAACTATCAGGCAGTACAATCTCTCCATAAGTTATTATGAGAGTTGCCAAGATATGGAATGAACCTAAGTGTCTACAGATGAATAAATGGATAGAGATGATGTGGTATATATATATATATTTTTTTAGAGGAATGAAATTTTGCCATTTACAAAAGCATGGATGGCATTATTCTAAGTGGCATTATGCTAAATGAAATAAGTCCATCAGAGAAAGACATTTATACCTGGAATCTAAAAAAACTAAAATAAAAGCAAAAACAAAAACATGAAGATCATAGATACAGCGATCAGATTGGTGGTTGCCAAAGGCAGGAGTAAGGGTTGAGAGAAATGGGTGAAGGAAGTCAAAAGGTACAAATTTCCAGTTATAAAATAAATGTCATGGGGTTGTAATGTCACAACATGGGACTATGTTAAACATACTGTATTGCATACTTGAAAGTTGCTAAGAGAGTATATCTTCAAAGTTATTATCAAAATAAGAAAAAAAGTTTAAACTATATCAGGTGAGGGATGTTATTACGGTGATTGTTTAACAATGTATACCAATATGGAATCATTATGTTGTACATCTGAAGCTAATTTAATGCTACATGTCAATTATACTTCCATTGAAAAAATTTTTAAAGTTAAATTAAATTTCAAGCATAATCAAATTAAATAGGTATGATAAGGATTGAATAAGGTGTGTGTGTGTGTGTATGTGTGTGTGTGTGTGTGTGTGTGTGTATATCTTAGAGCAGTCCCTGGTCTGGCTCAAATTAAATGCTTATGTAAGTGTAATTGCCAGCACTATTTGTTATTGTCACTAGTTTCCATACTTGCTTCTAGTTGGGTATTCTCTAAATTAACTCCTATTTCTCTATTTTTTTTTTTGATAATGAAAAAAAAAACATTACATAAGTAAGAAATAAGAAATTGCAGATGACGGGCACCCTGCAAAGACTGCCCAGCCTGGAGACACTGAAGGAGAGATGCTCAAACTCAAACTCTTTTCAGTCACCCTGTCCTGGAAGACCTGCCCACCCATGCCCAGCCCCTCTGGCATGCACATATGGATCCTCCACACCTTTGAGGATTTTGCCCTTCTCTTGCATTTTATCCCCCCATCCTCTCACCTGGTCCCAAATATCGCTGTCCTATATGCTGGAAGTTTTCTTATCAGAACAATACTGCCTCCTTCTAAGGCAGCTATGAATAGGACTCTTTCTCAGAAATACAATTCTATTGATTTCCTTTTCCAAAGAAAGTAGGTGAATTTTTCCAGCAACTAAATCCTCTCCTGTTATCTTTCTTATTTCTACATGGCCAAGGGATTCTGAGGAAGACAGCAGGGAGGCAGTAAAAACACAAAACAGGAATATATGAATAAAACCCAGGAAAAGAATACTTCTTATTTCCAATCAAAGAACGAAATAGATAACTTTATGAAAAAGGTAAAGACCACAAGCTCCACGGGCACTTTTTCTTTATAACGTCAACATTATTCGATATGCTAGTCTCTTTGCCCCAAAGAAAATGTTTCCCATTTATTTATTTACTTATTTATTTATTTATTTATTTATTTATTTATTTTGGTGCGCGGGCCTCTCACTGCCGTGGCCTCTCCCGTTGCGGAGCACAGGCTCCAGACGCGCAGGCTCAGCGGCCACGGCTCACGGGCCCAGCCGCTCCGCGGCACGCGGGATCCTCCCGGACCGGGGCACGAACCCGTGTCCCCTGCATCGGCAGGCGGACTCTCAACCACTGCGCCACCAGGGAAGCCCTCCCATTTATTTTTGAGTATTCATTCTGCCTGAAATACTGACTTTGACTTTCCCTAATTGGCACAAATGCTAATCTTTCTGGTGGAGGTTCATCTCTCTCCAGATTCTCTCTCATTAGTAGCCATAAATAACCATTATAAGGATAACTCCTCAAATCTCTTTTTCTTCACTCATAAGTTTTATTTGAAGCCCTTTCCAGGTGCTTAAGCAGCATCTCAAACTAAGCTTTGTCCTGAAATGTATGGACATTTTTAGAAAATACATTTATTTCTACATAATTTGAGATAACAAAACAGTGGATAGAGGATATTACGTCCTTAGATAATGTTGCAAAGGCAGAAATTTCAAATGGCCGGTAAAGAATGCTACCAAGAGAACAGGAGGAGCATCGTCATCTTTGATTTCTCTTCTCTCTACAGATGTTCTTTCCACAGAGCACATGAGAAGGAAATGACTGTGAAACTGCTTCTGTGGCTTTAGCCGTCTGCCATGTTCTGATGCACAAAGTTCCCAAATCCCTACTGTTGCGTTATTACCAGAAGTACAAGTGTTGAGAAAACAGCAGTTGAACACAGAGTATGTGTAATGCAACAACCCATCTTACTATAAAGTATGTGAGTTGCCTTCTAAATAAGTTTGAATTCATTGTTTTATACCTCAGTGTAAATCAACATTGTTCAGAAAATATGCTCAATAAAATGTAGTCACTATGAACTTTCTCCCTTCCTTTTAACACCAAACCTCTTTAATATGGTGCCGAATTATAAACCCACCTTTTACTTTAATCTGCTTGGACAGCTCCCTCTCTCTTTTCCTGAACTAAAATCTTGCAGTGGGACTGATGTCAAGTCTTCAGATGATCCTCAGTCAGGATTGGCCTAATTCTTCATGGCTCTTTGCAGACCATAATTTTCTTACCCTTGTGCCAAAACCCTTCCTTTTTCAAACTTCAAGCCAGCCAGTCATGCTGGCCAGTCCCCCTCATTCTCTCTAAGTAATTAAAGTAGCCATGTCTTGGACATTTCTGAACTGCCCACCTTCCTGTTTATATAGATAAGTAGCACAATATATGTGGTACCTGCAATTATGTTCACACTCTATACTATAATATTTATGCAATCACATATGTATTGGGCAATGCTGCTCTATACTATGTCCATAGCTGAGTGTAGTTGGACCAGAGCAAACTTTCTTGACCTAAGAGGAGCCAACTGATTGGTTCACCAGTAGAAAATCTGAAAATTTGAATTAAGTTTGCACAGACTTAAAGAGTGATATAACAATGGATTAAAAGGGCAATGGTCTATCAGCACAGGTCTATTCTACTCCCCCACTCCCTGAAATCCTCGTTTTAACCTTTCCTGTATTCAATGCTTTACCTCACTTTCCTTCTAACAACATTGGTATATATTCATTCACTAAGTCCTTATTCTAACCTTACTTTCCTTTCTTCCAAAAAACTGGTTTCCCCAATACGTACTACAATAACCCTGTATCAGGTAGTTACTGTTGTGTAAAAAACAACCCAAAACTTTGTGTTGTTGAAACAACAACCATTTATTTATTCATGATTGTTCAAGTTAGTAATTTAGTCTTGTCCCAAATGAGACCTGCCATGTATCTCTACTCAATCACAAGTTAGATATGTGGCTTTCCTGACCTTGGCTGTGCTCTCTACACATCACTGAAACAGCTGCTCTGACTTGGGACTGGTTTTATGGTTCCTCATCCCACATGGGGCTGCCTTGGGGCTGGTCTCACGACATAATCAGGGATCCTGAGAGAGAAAGAGAGAAAGCATGTCAGTCTCCTTGACACCTAGACGTGAAACCTACACATCACCACTTCTGCCGCATCTGTTGAGCAAAGCAAGTCACAAGGACAGTCCAGACCTAAAGAGAAGAGGAATGGACTCCATATCTTAATGGGAGAGGGTGCTGGGTTCAATTGCAAAGGGAGTCAGGAGGAGTGTAATCAGTTTGTAATCTGCTACAAACTCACCCTTATGCGATCTCAGCTGCTTGGCCCTCCTACCTCTATGCAACATCTGCCCCCCTGTAGGAGGCTGCAGCACATCTGAGCAGAATCCTTTCACCGTAGAAATTAATGTCATGACAAAAATTACTGTTACCATATTGAGATGGGCTTTGCAAAGCCCTCAGACACTCTTTGAATTTTCCCGTGAGGACTCTCTCAAGTCCCTCATTGTCAGTTTTGAACTCTCTCCATTCTCCTTGAGCCACATACACAAATATTTCAAACCTGTGAGAGAACAAGATCAACACTGTTCATGTGATGCGTTATTCTATGAGTACAGGTAGCGTCACTCTTTGTTACAGCTCAGTAATACTGAAAGGTCTGGGTGAGGAAAGATGCCAAATTTTAGAAAGAAGGGAGTATAATATGAAAAAATGGCATTATTGTGGTGCCAGTCATCTGCAACTCATAAAACTAGTGCATCTCTTAAATGTAGAGTACAGTCAACATATCTAGTGTAGAAAAATGTGAAAAATCCAAAACTTACCTCTCTCAATTATTAGTTGGAAACTGTGGGCAAGGTGTTATCTTTTCTGGACATCTGTTTATTAATCTGTAAAATAAACAGGTGGAACAAAATGATTGGTAGGGTTACTTATAGCAAGAAATATATTCAACTAGGGAATGTGATCTGGAGACGTAAAGGCTGTATTCTCTTTCTAAGATAAATTTGGTGGGATTCATGGCCAGTGTGTTACAATGATACCATGCTGACCACGCCTCTACTGCAAATGGAGAGCTATCATAGAAAATATAGAAAAAGAAAAAATGAGAAAGACACACACAGGATTAACTTCACATTAAAACTTCCATTGAAAAATTAGGACTTTTGTAATGAAATCAGAAAGCAACTCAATAACCCCTCCACCCCACACTCACTTCTGTACACGCCCATTTTCAAGGCTATTTCTTCCCGTAACACTGAGCTAGATTTGGAGCAGGTTCTATTTTTCCTCTGGTTACACACAGATAATGAAAAATCCTCCAGTGTTATGTAGTCACAAAACAGTCTTATCTCTGTAATTAATATGTCCAGCCCCGTGTCATAACTGAACCTAAGTTGGATAAGTCTCTCCCTTCCCCAATGTGGGCCCTCGGCTGCAGAGAAAACAAGGAAGGTGGCTTCTTCCTTCGTCCCTCCTGTTGCTTCCATGCCTCCTCATCTCTTTCTTTTTTTCCCCTAGTCTTATTGAGATATAATTGACATATAGCACTGTATAGGTTTAAGGTGTACAGCACAAAAATTTGACTTAACATACATTATGAAATGATTACCACAATAAGTTTAGTATCCATTATCCATCCATTATCTTATATAGATACAAAATTAAAGACATTAGAATAGAAATATTTTTTCCTCATTATAAGAACTCAGGATTTACTCTCTACACAATTTTTATATATAACATATAGCAGTGTTAATTATATTTATCAGGTACATTACATCCCTCATAGTTATTTATCTTTTTTTTTTGCAGTAAGTCCTTGATGGTTATCTATTTTAAATATAGCAGTGTGTACATGTCAATCCCAAACTCCCTAACTATCCCTCCCCCCACCTTTCCCCTCTGGTAACCATAAGTTTATTCTCTAAGTCTGTGAGTTTGTTTCTGTTTTGTAAATAAGTTCACTTGTATCTTTTTTTGTTTATTTGTTTTAGATTCCACATATAAGCGAGAAGGCAAGGGTTGAGAAGATGCAAGAAATGTTTAACAAGGACCTTGAAGAACTAAAGAACAAACAAACAGAAATGAACAATACAATAACTGAAATGAAAAATACACTAGAAGGAATCAATAGGAGAATAACTGAGGCAGAAGAATGGATAAGTGACCTGGAAGACAGAATGGTGGAATTCACTGCCTCCTCACCTCTTTCTAACCAGTGCTGCATTGGATCCATGCAAAGTAGGGTTGAGATCAAGGAAGGGAGGGAAGCAAAGAAAGAGAAGCAGGCAAAACCCTTTGTGACTAATACCATGGGAAGCTCTAGTGTTTTCTGTGCTTGGCTGGTATCAAAGGTGACTCGTCATATTGTGTGTGTATATTTTCTTTAGAGAATCTTCCATCGCCTACATCACATTTGTATCCAATAAAGACACCTCTCTACTTGCTGGGCACTAATGACTTCTTCTTTAGCTACCAGTCCTCTGGGGCTCACCCCACATCATCTGCAGAGGTCCACAGCACCTTCCTGGGCCCTCTGAATCAGAAACCAAGGACACCTCCTGTCAGCTCTCCCACATACACGGCCCGTTTCTGGACCATGGGAGAAATTGGTGCATACTTGGGCCTAAAAAATTCTGGCAGCACAAGCCCATTACTAACCAGCTACATCTGCCTTGCTCCATCATCAGGGCTGCAAGCCCTTCATCACCTCACACCTTTATTTTCCGGAGAAAGTTGTTAGAGTGCAGGCTCTGGGCAGTGTCATGTTCCTGGGATGCATGTGCATTCTCTGGTGGTCACTCATTGGTTTCCAAACATAAGATCAAAGTAAAATACCCACCCCCCTTTGAACACATAAACTCCTTACAACGTGGGGCAGGGCAGGGCTCACACATGGCTGGCTGTTCTCCCCTGATCCACACCCCTAACCTGAAATTACTTGCTCAGCGTCTCCAAACTATTTCATAAACTGGACATCAGTTACTAATTAAAGCACTAGTTGTCAAATACTCTATTTTCCTGAAAGGGTGATTACTGACACCTCTATCTGGAATATATCAGCAAAAACTCAGGTGAAACTGGGACTAGAATAGTTATGATTCTAGTTTAAACACACTGTTATCAATGTTCTACATGCAAAACCATGAATGGGGATTGCAGCCTCAGGCCTCATGAATTTCAGGTGACTTTCAGGTCCAAAGCAGAAATGGCTGATGAGAAGGCAGATTCAGAAGTGAGTAGATGTCTAAGGGGGTCCACAAATGAGGACCAGCACTATGCCCACGGGGCTGAGACAGCAGTAGGATTCTGATTCAAGGTTTACTTGAAATGAAGGGGCATAAATAGAGCTGGATCCTGGGAGCACTGGCCAGGCAGAGGGAAGTTTGTTCTCTATGATGGGTGTGTTTATACCATGGAAATAAGCAAATGCTTCTAGTAGCTGTGTTTTACCCTGGTGACTGGCTGTTAAACATTTAGTAGTCCAGTAACTGATATAATTATACTTGCAATTCAATACAAAAATTAACATGAGGGCTTCCCTTGTGGCGCAGTGGTTGAGAGTCCACCTGCCAATGCAGGGGACACGGGTCCGTTCCCTAGTCCGGGAAGATCCCACGTGCCGCGGAGTGGCTGGGCCCGTTAGCCATGGCCGCTGGGCCTGCATGTCTGGAGCCCGTGCTCCTCAACGGGAGAGGCCACAGCAGTGAGAGGCCCACGTACCATAAAAAAAAAAAAAAAATTAACATGAAATGTGGAAGTGGTGTTTAATATCGGAAAAAAGTGGATTTAAGGCAAACTCTTGATATACATATATGGGTAATATATAATGATTCATGGAATGGCACAAGAAGGAATAAAAGTCATGAACATATATATTAACATGAAATATATACAGCAAAAATCTATAGTGATATAGGGAAAAATTAATAATTCCACTACCTAAAGGGAAAATTTTAATACATTTCTCTTAGAAATAGATTAATCAAGCAGAAAAAATATTAGAAGGTAGATAGACACTTTGAATAAGAGAATTAAAGGGCTAAATTTAATGGAAATTATAGAGATATAATTTAAACAATAGGACATTTTAATGACCAGTATTGAAGATTATGATAAAAATTTTGATAAAAATTAGCATTTAATGCAATTAAATCAGATATATATATTTCCTAATACATTTTCAGCTGTAAGAAAAATTTTTTAAATGTGATATGATTATTATTTTTAATTTGTGTTTCCATTTTCTAAGACTGTGGTCAAATTTTTCCATGTACCTTATGTTTGCACATATCCATATTTTGTAGTGAAAGCATCAGACTTCAAGTCTCATTTTAAAACACACAAAGAATTTCATGCAAGTTGATTAAAAATTTTAAATCAAAGTAGAAGGATTTTCAAGTGTCCTAGAAACTTATGCTCAGTGTGACAGGGAATGAAAATTCATGAAACCTGTTTGTACCATCATATTTAATTTCAAGGGCCAGAGATGCTGAGATAATTGGAATGACACATAGCAAAAATTGTCAAAGAAATGGTAAAATGGATAATCATAGACAAAACAAGAAATTGATTGATAAGACATGCTTGTCCAAAGGACACTGTACACAATAGAATTAGAGATACAGCCAAAATTTTAAGTTCACTATTTCAGTTGTAAATATTAAAAATGCAGTATTATCCATTATCCACTGATGAACCTACTGCTGTGAACCCGGCAGTTTTTTGGTAATTACCAGCTTGGAGGTGTAAAAAGAATCCCTAAAGTCACAGTATACTGCAAATATTTGCTGATTTGTAGAAATGGAGATAGAATTTTTAAACAATATTGTACACTGGCAGCACTGCACTTGCATAAATAAATATAGGGAAATGCAAAGATTTGTCCAATAAGAGGCTTTCGTCCACATTTCATAGTGTGATGTAAAGAAGTGTGCTCTGGCCAATGATGCATTATCTGAAAAATTAGGAAATGTTGGTAAGGCTAGGCAATTGCCAACCATATTAAGAGCAGGTCTTTGAATATTTGTTATTTTTTCTCAGCTTTATGAATATGGGGGTGGAGATTAAATTAATTCTTGCTTTATTCTGAAGTTCATTGATTTTTTACTAAGGGAAAGTTTCTTATTTTATTGACATTGTGAGAACTTTAATAACTTTTAATGAAACCTTTCAATATGAAAGATTTATGCTAGGCACAGTATGATTGTTTTAAGAAGACAGTATCTTGAAATGAAAATGTGTATATCAATGATCATTTACACTATTTTGTCTAAGAGTATATGGTCTCAGTGTTCAGACTTCTCAGGAAATGCATTAATCTTTTTTGTTGTTTTTACTAACCTACACATCTGTGTTTGGATCCTCTGGGTGAAGAACGATTTTCCTTTAGACATAGAACCACTATGGCATGTTTATCCAAGTAATACTGGCTAAATATCCCTTCATTACTGAATAATCATAAATATTACAAGACTTCTCATTAAAGGACTTTTTTAAAATTAATTAATTAATTTATTGTACTTTTTTGGCTGTGTTGGGTCTTCATTACTGCATACGGGCTTTCTCTAGTTGCAGCGAGCGGGGGCTACTCTTCATTGCCGTGCATGGGTTTCTCATTGCGGTGGCTTCTCTCGTTGTGGAGCACAGGCTCTAGGATCATTGGCTTCAGTAGATGTGGCACGTGGGCTCAGTAGTTGTGGATCACGGGCTATAGAGCGCAGGTTCAGTAGTTGTGGTGCACGGCCTTAGCTGCTCCACGGCATGTGGGACCTTCCCACACCAGGGATTGAACCCATGTCCCCTGCGTTGGCAGGTGGATTCTCAACCACTGCATCACCAAGGAAGCCCTGGACTTCTCCTCTAATGAGTGTATTTGCAACATTTGAATGTTCTTTACAAATTATTGTTTATTTTTATTTCACAGTTTAATCTTTAATAAGGTTGTTTTGTTAACTTTTATTTATAGCAAGTGTTACTGGTTTTCCATTAATACTAGTGATATAAAACTTTCAGTTTAAGTATATTCTGTAACTAAAAATTGAGTGTATATAAAGCAAAATAATATTAAGTAGATTATAATATAGGTTGTCAATAGTTATTGCAATATACTTGGTAAATAAATAAATGAAGCTTCGGTAGCATTTTGTCATATAATAATGAGTCATAAATATTTTTGTGTTCCTTTTATATAAGAAATTATGAAAGAAAGAAGAGAAAGGAGACATTTTAAAAATAAAAAATATATATTGATTTTCTAATCTATGTTGGGTGCTCTAGTTGGCAGTTTGAACACACTATTCTGTTTAATTCCTATGAAAATCTGACATTGATTTCTTTATCTCTAGTTTAAGATGAGAAAATAAAGCACAAAGTGACGAGAAACATAATCAAAACTCCATTAATAACAAATTCTATGTAGCACATTTGAATTCCAGGCATTCTCACTGTGTAGTATTCTGCTTCAAGTGCATATATTGAATGGGACAGTAGATATAAACAATATTATTCCTTCCTCCAGAACATACACGGAAGTGATGGACATAATAAAAACTGATGTTTCTAAAGCATTGTGAGTCCTGTGTAGCAGCATACAAAGGAAATACTGCTCTGAGCATCTATAAGACATGGAAAAGGAAGTAACTATTGCTTTTGACCAGAGAATGGGCTGGAGCATTCAAACAGAAGAGAATAAAAGGTCAGTCAAAGTAGAGAGATGAGCAGATGGACAGAAAGGAGTATATCATAATGCATAATGACCTAATAAGAAATTCTAAAATTAATTATAAATACTTCAAAATAAAATCTTAAAATTTCTCTGCAGCAGAGACTGCAGTTGAGATGTTTGCTCCATGTGCTTTCTCCCTGTCACATGCCTGAAGGGGAGTCCTTGACTGATTCTATCCAACTGGTTGAGAGAACAGAGCATGCGTTTTTCAGGCTGGTGAATTTGAAAGGGTTCACCAACCACGATGTGGTTCTCTTTACCCCACTGTGGCAACATATAAAACTTTATGATGGCCGTGTTCACGATCAAAGTGTCTTGTGTGCCTGTTCTTTATTTCATATTTGTCATGGAGGATTGCATCACCTGCATTGGGACCTGTATTGTTGATATAAATAAACGTTTAGTGAGTTAGGTCACTGAGACTTAGGGATTAATTTGTTACTATAACAAAGCGTAGGGCTTCCCTGGTGGCGCAGTGGTTGAGCGTCCGCCTGCCGATGCAGGGGACGCGGGTTCGTGCCCCGGTCCGGGAGGATCCCACATGCCGCGGGGTGGCTGGGCCCGTGAGCCATGGCTGCTGAGCTTGCGTGTCCGGAGCCTGTGCTCCTCAGCGGGAGAGGCCACAGCAGTGAGAGGCCCGCGTACCGCCAAAAAAAAAAAAAAAAAACAAAAGCAAAGCATAGATATTCTGACTAATACAAACACAATGAATAAAATTGTAATTAAAATGATAAACTGGAAAAATATTTGCAAAATAAGACAGAGGCTAAAATCAATAATGTGAAAAGTTCACACAAATTAATTAGAAAATGATTAACCCCCCTATAGACAAAAGTTTCAGAATATGATGAACTTGCAACATAAATAACTTCAGATTATATGAATAGATGTTCTTTATTCATTGGCAATTACAGAGATGAAGATTTAAACAATCACAGCATGCCAACTACTTTGCTTTCAAAATTAGCTAATATTCCAAATAATAAGGCCAGAGATTTGAAGAAGACACCACAAAATGTGGCAGGGGCATTCTTCAGTTGGGGGAGCATAGCTTCTCTTTGTTTTGGACACTTCCCATACATTTTCAATAAGCATGCCATGATTTTGTTATCAGGAAAACATTATCATTCAAAAACTAAAATCATTAAAAAAATCAGAATTATTTAAAATAATATTAGGTTAATATCTATATGGTAAAATCTCTTATAGGTATAAAGCATTTCAAGAACTCCAAAAGAATATATCTATGAATTTAAATATAATTTTAAAGTACTTGGGTCGTTAAGCTATCATAAATAAATTGAAAAATACAAAATGTTTTGTGTGAACATGAAACAAGATTCAAAATTTACAAACAGAGATAAGATTATTCTAACAGCCTATAAATATCTAACTGTCAAGACAGGTAACAGAAGGACACAGAGGCAGTAAGGAAACTGGTTCTGGTTCTGGTCCAGATCTGGGGACCCTGCCAGGACTGGGGGCAGGTGGAGGTGAAGCCCTGTGCCCTCACAGTTCTGGGTTCACCTGGCCTGAGCAATGAGCCTCATCCTGCACAGCAGCTATTTCTCCTGCACCCTTAGGTGTGGGAAGCTCTCTGCAGACAGTGACCTGGCAGCACTTCTTTTGTAACTAATATGTATCCTACTGAGATGAGAGTGTAATAAATTGTCATCTTTGTCATAAAAATATGACCAGAAGGGAGGAGTCATGTCTTGAGTGAACGTCACACATTGAAAATGTCACAAGAGAGTTTTCTAGTAGCTGTGGAAACTTTAAAAGCAGATTAAGTTCTAGCGCAAGAGATATCATTACAAATCTTTTTAAAAATATCAAGATGGATACAGCACTACTTCAATAATTTGAACCTCTCAGATCCCTAAAGGTTCAGCAGGGACATGAAACAAGCATCTACAACTGACAGCATGAAAACTCTCAAGGGAATACTCTATCTTCTGGATATCACATTTAAAAATCTCTTCCACTGAAAGGAAATTTTCTCAAGATGGCTTATACCTGAATACTATAGAAGAGATCTCTGACTTACTTAGATAGTCCATGCAATGCATCTGCATTGTTTCTCACTCATGTGGAAGTTATGAGCAAAATATTGAATGTTTTTTATTAATTTAAATCTAAACTGTTTTTGGTTATGGAAAATGTGTTAGTCTTCAGTTTGAAGAGGAGACAAAATAAGGCATTTGTTTAAAAAACACACTAATTAGGCCTCTGTCAACAAAAAGGACCACAAAGTATAAAAAGCAAAAAGGAAGTTTATTTGGCATCGTAGAATTGCAATTCAGGCATTATAAATTCCAGAGGAAACCAGAAGAGTGTGCTACCAGAGGAAAATGGGCAGGGTTTTTTTTTACAGAAAACAGAGGGAAGTTAACACAGGCTTACACAATTTGTTTGAACCAGAGGGTAAGATTATTCTATACAGATGATTGGGTTATGGCATGAATATAGAACATGAACAGTTCCATCGGGCCTTTCTGTAGTAGACTAGATGTTTCCTGTCAGTAGAATGGTGCAAAGACTGAGGAACTGCTTCATGAAGGGCTCAAGCTACCTGAGAAGCTGGTGTTGCCACACCCATGTTCCTTCTCTGGAGTTTGCCTGTGTCTGGCTTGGCCTTCTCCAGCTAAGCTTGAAAGATAGTTGATATAAGTCAGAGATGGCTTGGATCATAGGTCTGTATTGCAAGGTTAAATTATTCTACAAGGTGGAGGGATCCTCACTGATCTTGGGATATTACTTAGCTATGGACCATAAGTCTGCAGGGACCCAAGGCTTCTGGTCTTACAGATTGTGGGTGCCATCAGGGCTCAAAACAGTGACAAAGGGAAAGGTTTTACAGGAGAGCTACTATGTGGGGGAGATTTTGGAGGAGGAATAGGAGAATCAGAAAAATAGAATGGCAGCTCAGCAGGTTCTGGGTAAGCTGGAGTCAAAGGAGAATGAGGGGAAGGAGAGACCTCTTGAGCTTTTTCTGGAGTATTTAGATGAGATTAGAGATCTTTATTTGCAGTGGTGAGCTTGGAAACAGTATCCTGAAGTGAGGCAATTTTATTTTATTTCATTTTATTTATTTATTTATTTTTAAACTTTATTTTACTTATTTATTTTTGGCTGCATTAGGTTTTTGTTGATATGTGCTGGCTTTCTCTAGTTGCGGTGAGCGTGGGCTATCCTTCGTTGCGGTGTGCGGGCTTCTCGTTTCAGTGGCTTCTCTTGTTGCAGAGCATGGGCTCTAGGCGCTCATATGCCTGAACCATCAGGAGTTCACCTTTGCCAAATCCACACTGGGCTGGAGGAAACAAATCCCAAGGGCAAAATTTACTTGTATCTGATAAGGAGCTCTAGACCTCCAGATAGCATTGCAAAAGATAAAAGCAGGTTACCAATGGGTGAAGGATACAGAGAGGAACTCATTCTTGCCTCAGAATTCTTCACAGCAACAATCGATGACAGAAGCAGAGAACTGCATTCACCAAACAAATCAGTAAATAAAGTACAACGATATTTATATATATAATAATATAAATAAAATTTTTTAATTAATATTTTTAATTTTATAAAATATTTATAATAACATATATACCCAGTCAGGTTACTATATACATATAACACAACAGTCAGAGATCCTCAAAGAAAAAACCAAGCAACAATAACCAAGTAAATCTGGGAAAATGGTGCCAAAACAAACAAAAAATGACTAAATGAAAAAATCCAGCCAATACAAGATAAATCATAAGAAAAATCTCAGAAATATAGACGCTGTTGCAGAAAGACAAAATAAGTATTTAGTCAATTTAACTACAGAATCATGTCTACCCAACTAGAAGGATTAAGATTTCAGACAAGACAGTAAATATTATGTCTTAGCAATGCCAAAAAGTGAAAAACAAACACAGAATTTGCGGAAGCAGTATGGCCAAATTAAATCCCAATTATGCAATTTTAATAGCAGATATTCTTCAATAATCTTAGAAGAAATTTTCAGGGTTTATAAAATATTTTACCCCAAACCTTTGTGTGTATATGTGCCTATAGAGTGAAACCAAACAGGACCCCACGGGACCCTACCGGGTATAAGAGCCCCACAATGTCCCCTTTTCCTTAAGTGAAAGGCTTTTCTTCAGGCCTCCGCTGAGTTTCAAAAGGCTTGCTCAAGGGTTAATGATTAAGGAAATGTAAATATGTAGTAACAAAGAATAGCTGTTGGGTGGGAAACTGGTACCAATTTAAACCATAGATAAGCCATATAACAGATTTTTTTTTTTTTTTTTTCCTGTATTTTTTACTTTCAAACTCTGGACGTTATCCCAGCACTGGCAATGTACTTGGGGCTCAAGACTATGCTTGAATTCATTGTTAACTGGATGTATAAATAAATTTGTAAGTGAATGATAGGAGGTAGTATAAAGCAGTAACAGGTATTCTGTTGTTTGTTTTTACATTTGCAAATTTGTGTTTGCTATTTTAAAATCTATCTTTCCTTTGCGTTTCTCTTCCTCCTCCATTCCTTTCTCTTTATCATCCTCCTCTTCCTTCTCTCTGATAGTTGTGTGTGTGCAGGTTTTACTTTTTTTTTTTTTTTACGGCATGTGGGATCTTCCCGGACCGGGGCACGAACCCGTGTCCCCTGCATCGGCAGGCAGACTCTCAACCGCTGCACCACCAGGGAAGCCCTAGGTTTTACTTTTATTCCCTCTTTTTGTGAATTGCTATATTACATCCGTTACCAATTGTCCTATAGGTTTTTGACTTAATCTTGGTGCTTTGCTAGCCTTTTAGTGCAATATACTAACTTTTGTGCAAATATTTATGCTATACTTTGTCTTTTTTATTTAAACGGTTTTCTGGATTTTTTAAACAGAATTTTTAACATTCTATTCAGTCAATTTCAAAAAGAATCAAAGTAGTAAAGTCTTTCAAATTTTCTGTATGATTTTTCCCATAGCATATGAAAATATTCTTGCTTGGCACACAGTTACATAAATGCAAACAAATTCCTTTCATGGTTTTAATTATTTTATATTCAACGTTTTTATTAAATTAAAATAAATTAATTTGGAATATACTAAAGTTCTAATTTCGGTTATTTCCAAAACATTAACCACATAGCTAAGTTGCCATTAATTAACTAAACAATCCCATTTTCATTTCTGTGGAATGCTACTTGTCTCTCCGTCTACACTTCTACCATTTATTTCTATCTGTCCCATTCTGCTATGCTCTAGTGCTTGAGGATAGGAAAGCTATTTCATCTTAAAATATTAATTTATTTTTGCAATTAGTCAACTCACTGAGTGCTTATGTTAGTTTATGTATATTTTCAGATTCTTCATAAAGTCAAAAATTATATGCAAATAATATTTATCTTTTCCCTTCTGATAGTTATATCTCTATTTTAATTGATTTTTGATAATTGTAGTAATTATTACAAATTCTTCCACAACATGTATAGTGTTGCTGATAAACATCCTTTTTTTAATTCCCTGTTTTAACAATTATGATTCTAATTTCTTATTAAATACTATATTTTACGTAAATATCTTTTAATATCTTAAGCAGTTATCCTGTTCAGTTTCTTAAAGCTTAATACATTTGAATTCAAGGTTGCATGTAAAATCAATATTGGATGTTGAACTGTAATGTGTTTTTTACATTTTCTGTACATTTGTAAAACATATTCATGGTTTGAATGGCTTGTCAGTTGTATATATAAACATTAATATCCTCTGTGTCTCATTCAATGTTTTTCTTCCCTTACATTATTTACTTATGTCTTTTAAATATTTTGATTAATCTGTTTACAATCTCTCTCTAGTTGCCTGAGTTTAGAGTTAACTTTTTTTTGCTTTAATGCAATCCAGAAATTTGGTCATTTAATAAGGATAAAACATTTTAATCTCTTTAAGTGTATTCTCATAATTAAATAGTATCCTTAACATCTAGTTTCATAATATTTGTATGCTTTTTAGATATTTCTACTCTTTGCTACTTCAATACACTTCTTTATTTGTGTATTTCGGTATGTACACATGTTCATAGCAGATTTTTTTTTTTTTTTTTTTTTTTTTGCGGTATGCAGGCCTCTCACTGTTGTGGCCTCTCCCATTGGCAGAGCACAGGCTCCGGACCCGCAGGCTCAGCGGCCATGGCTCATGGCCCAGCCACTCTGCGGCATGTGGGATCTTCCTGGACTGGGTCACGAACCCATGTCCCCTGCATCGGCAGGCAGACTCTCAACCACTGTGCCACCAGGGAAGCCCAGACTTTTTTTTTTTTTTAACATCTTTATTAGGGTATAATTGCTTTACAATGGTGTGTTAGTTTCTGTTTATAACAAAGTAAATCAGCTATACATATACATATATCCCCATATCTCCTCCCTCTTGTGTCTCCCTCCCACCATCCTTATCCCACCCCTGTAGGTGGTCACAAAGCACCTAGCGGAACACCCTGTGCTAAGTGTCTGCTTCTCACTAGCTATCTATTTTACATTTTGTAGTATTTATAACTCCATGCCACTCTCTCACTTCATTCCAGCTTACCCTTCTCCCCTCCCCATGTCCTAAAATCTATTCTCTAGGTTGGGGTCTTTATTCCTATCCTGCCCCTAGGTTCCTCTAAACCATTTTTTTTCTTTCTTTTTTTTTTTTTTTTTAGATTCCATATATGTGTGTTAGCATACAGTACTAGTTTTTCTCTTTCTGACATACTGCATTCTGTATGACAGAATCTATGTCCACCCACCTCATTACAAATAATTCAATTTTGTATCTTTTTATGGCTGAGCAATATTCCATTGAATATATGTGCCATGTCTTCTTTATCCATTCATCTGTTGGTGGACATGTCCTGGCTATTGCAAATAGTGCTGCAATGAACATTGTGGTGTATGAATCTTTTTGATTATGATTCTCTCAAGGTATATGCCCAGTAGTGGGATTGCTGGGTCATAGAGTAGTTCTATTTTTAGATACTTTAGGAACCTCCATAATGTTCTCCATAGTGGTTATATCAATTTACATTCCCACCAACAGTGCAAGAGGCTTTGCTTTTCTCCAACCCTCTCCAGGATTTATTGTTTGTAGATTTTTTGATGATGGCCATTCTGACTGGTGTGAGGTGATACCTCATTGTAGTTTTGATTGGCATTCCTCTAATGATTAGTGGTGTTGATCATTCTTTCATTTGTTTGTTGGCAATCTGTATATCTTCTTTGGAGAACTGTCTATTTATGTCTTCTGCCCATTTTTGGATTGGGTTGTTTGTTTTTTTGATATTGAGTTGCATGAGCTGCTTGTAAATTTGGGAGGTTAATTCTTTGTCAGTTGCTTCATTTGCAAATATTTTCTCCCATTCTGAGGGTGGTCTTTTCTTCTTGTTTATGGTTTCCTTTGCTGTGCAAAAGCTTTGAAGTTTCATTAGGTCCCATTTGTTTACTTTTGTTTTTATTTCCGTTTCTCTAGGAGGTGGATCAAAAAGGATGTTGCTGTGATTTGTGTCATAGAGTATTCTGCCTATGTTTTCCTCTAAGAGTTTTATAGTGTCTGGCCTTACTAATCCATTTTGAGTTTATTTTTGTGTATGGTGTTAGGGAGTGTTCTCATTTCATTCTTTTACATGTAGCTGTCCGGCTTTCCCAGCACCACTTATTGAAGAGGCTGTCTTTCTCCATTGTATATTCTTGCCACTGTTATCAAAAATAAGGTGACCATATGTGTATGGGTTTATCTCTGAGCTTTCTATCCTGTTCCATTGACCTATATTTCTGTTTTTGTGCCAGTACCATACTGCCTTGATTACTGTAGCTTTGTAGTGGAGTCTGAAGTCTGGGAGCATGATTCCTCCAGCTCTGTTTTTCTATCTAAATATTGCTTTGGCTACTCATGGTCTTTTGTGTTTCCATACAAATTGTGAAATGTTTTCTTCTAGTTCTGTGAAAAATGCCATTGGTAGTTTGTTAGGGATTGCATTGAATCTGTGGATTGCTTTGAGTAGTAGAGTCATTTCATAGTGTTGATCCTTCCAATCGAAGAACATGGTATATCTCTCCATCTATTAGTATCATCTTTAATTTCATTCATCAGTGTCCTATAGTTTTCTACATAAAGGTTTTTGTCTCCTTAAGTAGGTTTATTCCTAGGTATTTTATTCCTTTTGTTGCAGTGGTAAATGCAGAGAAATGGTAAATTCTCTTTCAGATTTTTAATCATTAGTGTATAGGAATGTTAAAGAATCTGTGCATTAATTTTATTTCCTGATACTTTACCAAATTCGTTGATTAAATCTAGTAGTTTTCTGGTAGCATCTTTAGCATTCTCTATGTAAAATATCATGTCATCTGCAGTTAAAACTTTACTTCTTCTTTTCTGATTTTTTTTTTTCTTTTCTTCTCTGATTGCTGAGGCTAGGACTTTCAAAACTCTGTTGAATAACAGTGGTGAGTGTGGACAACCTTATTTTGTTCCTGATCTTAGTGGAAATGCTTTCAGTTTTTCACCATTGAGAACGATTTTGGCTATGGTATTCTCACATATGACCTTTATTACATTGAGGTAAGTTGCATCTATGCCTAATATCTGGAGGGTTTTTATCATAAATAGGTGTTGAATTTTGTCAAAAGCTTTTTCTGCATCTATTGTGATGATCATATGGTTTTTCTCTTTCAATTTTTTAATATGGTTTATCACATTGATTGATTTGCATATATTGAAGAATCCTTGCATTCCTGGCATAAACCCCACTTGATCATGGTGCATGATCCTTTTAATGTGCTGTTGGAATCTGTTTGCTAGTATTTTGTTGAGGATATTTGCATCAGTGACATTGGCCTGTAGTTTTCTTTCTTTGTGACCTCTTTGGTTTAGGTATCAGGGTGATGATGGCAGTGTTCCTCCCTCTTCTATATTTTGGAAGAGTTTGAAAAAGAGAGGTCTTAGCTCTTCTCTAAATGTTTGATAGAATTTGCCTGTGAAGCCATCTGGTCCTGGGCCTTTGTTTGTTGGAAGATTTTTAATCGCAGTCTCAATTTAAGTGCTTGTGATTTGTCTGTTGATATTTCCTATTTCTTCCTGGTTCAATTTTAGAAGGTTGTGCTTTTCTAAGAATTTGTCCATTTCCTCCAGGTTGTCCATTTTATTGGCATATGGTTGCTTGTAGTAATCTCTCATGATCCTTTGTATTTTTGCAGTGTCACTTGATACTTCTTTTTCATTTCTAATTCTATTGACTTGAGTCTTCCTGATGAGTCAATTTTGTTTATCTTCTCAAAGAACCAGCTTTTAGTTTTATTGATCTTTGCTATTGTTTCCTTCATTTCTTTTTCATTTATTTCTGAATTGACCTTTATGATTTCTTTCCTTCTGCTAACTTTGGATTTTTTTGTTTGTTTGTTCTTCTTTCTCTAATTGCTTTAGGTGTAATCTTAGGTTGTTTATTTGAGATGTTTCTTGTTTCTTGAGGCAGCATTGTATTGCTATAAATTTCCCTCTTACAACTGCTTCTGCTGCATCCCATAGGTTTTGGGTTGTGTTTTCATTGTCATTTGCTTTTCTAGGTATTTTTTGATTTCTTATTTGATTTCTTCAGTGATCTCTTTGTTATTAAGTAGTGTATTGTTTAGCCTCCATGTGTTTGTATTTTTTAAAGATTTTTTTCCTGTAATTGATATCTAGTCTCATAGTGTTGTGGTTGAAAAAGTTACTTGATAGGATTTCAATTTTCTTCTATCCTGGAGAGTGTTCCATGAGCACTTGAGAAGAAAGTGTATTCTGTTGTTTTTTGATAGAAGGTCCTATAAATATCAATTAACTTCATCTTGTTTAATGTACCATTTAAAGCTTGTGTTTCCTTATTTATTTTCATTTTGTATGATCTGTCCATTGGTGAAAGTGGGGTGTTGAAATCCCCTACTATGAATTTGTTACTGTTGATTTCCCCTTTTATGGCTGTTAGCTTATGCCTTATGCATTGAGGTGCTCCTATTTTGAGTGCACAATATTTACAATTGTTATATATATTTTTTTGGATTGAACTGTTGATCATTATGTAGTGTCCTTCTTTGTCTCTTGAAATAACCTTTATTTTAAAGTCTATTTTATCTGATACGAGAATTGCTACTCCAGATTTCTTTTGATCTCCATTTTCATGGAATATCTTTTCCATCCCCTCACTTTCAGTCTGTATGTGTCCCTAGGTCTATAGTGGATCTCTTGTAGACAGCATATATATATATATATATTTTTTTTTTTTTGTATCCATTCAGCCAATCTGTCTTTTGGTTGGAGTATTTAATCCATTTACATTTAAGGTAATTATCAATATGTATGTTCCTATTACCATTTTCTTAATTGTTTTCAGTTTTTCATTGTAGGTCCTTTCCTTCTCTTGTGTTTCCTACTGAGAGAAGTTCCTTTAGCATTTGTTGTAAAGCTGGTTTGGTGGTGTTGAATTCAGTTAGCTTTTGCTTGTCTGTAAAGCTTTTAATTTCTCTGTCAAATCTGAATGAGATCCTTGCTGGCTAGAGCAATCTTGGTTGTAGGTTTTTCCCTTTCATCACTTTAAATATGTCCTGCCACTCCCTTCTGGCTTACAGTTTCTGCTAATAGATCAGCTTTTCACTTTATGGGGATTCCCTTTTATGTTATTTGTTGTTTTCCCTTGCTGCTTTTAGTATTTTTTCTTTGTATTTAATTTTTCATAGTTTGATTTATATGTGTTTTGGCATGTTTCTTCTTGGATTTATCCTGTATGGGACTCTCTGTGCTTCCTGGACTTGACTGACTATTTCTTTTCCCATATTCGGGAAGTTTTCAACTGTAATCTCTTCAAATATTTTCTCAGTCCTCTTCTTTTTCTCTTCTTCTTCTGGGACCCCTACAATTTGAACGTTGGTGCATTTAATGTTGTCTCAGAGGTCTCTAAGACTGTCCTTAATTCTTTTCATTATTTTTCTTTATTGTGCCTTGAAGAAGTTATTTACAGTATTTTATCTTCCAGGTCACTTATCTGTTCTTCTGCCTCAGTTATTCTGCTATTGATTCCTTCTAGAGAATTTTTAATTTCATTTATTATATTGTTCATCATTGTTTATTTGCTCTTTAGTTTTTCTAGGTCCTTGTTAAACGTTTCTTGTATTTTCTCCATTCTATTTGGAAGATTTTGGATCACCTTTACTATCATTGCTCTGAATTCTTTTTCAGGTATACTCCCTATTTCCCCTTAATTTGTTTGGTCTGGTGGGTTTTTACTTTACTCTTTCATCTGCTGTGTGTTTCTCTGTCTTCTCATTTTGCTTAACTTACTGTTTTGGGGTGTCCTTTTCACAGGCTGCACGTTCGTAGTTCCCATTGTTTTTGGTGTTTGTCCTCAGTGGCTAGGGTTGGTTCAGTGGGTTGTGTAAGTTTTCTGGTGGAGGAGACTAGTGCCTGTGTTCTGGTAGATGAGGCTGGATCTTGTCTTTCTGGTGGGCAGAACCATGTCCAGTGGTGTGTTTTGGGTTGTCTGTGAACTTATTATGATTTTAGGCAGTTTCTGCTAATTGGTGGGGTTGTGTTCCTGTATTGCAAGTTGTTTGGCATAGCGTGTCCTGCACTGTAGCTTGTTTGTCATTGAGTGGAGCTGTGTCTTAGCATTGAGGAGGAGATCTCTGGGAGAGCTTTCACCATTTGATACTTCGTGGAGCCAGGAGGTGTCTGGTGGACCAATGTCCTGAACTCGGCTCTCCCTCTTCAGAGGCACAAGCTTGACACCGGCTGGAGCACCAAGACCCTGTCAGCCACACGGCTCAGAAGAAAAGGGAGAAAAAAAGAAGGAAAGAATGATAAAAATAAAATAAAGTTATTAAAGGGACTTCTCTGGTGGCACATTCATTAAGAATCCTCCAGCCAATGCAGGGGACATGGGTTCGAGCCATAGTCCAGGAAGTTCCCACATGCCATGGAGCAACTAAGCCCATGTGACACAGCTACTGAGCCTGTGCTCTATAGCCCGTGAGCCACAACTAATGAGCCCATGTGCCACAACTACTGAAGCCCACACACGTAGAGCCCATGCTATACAACAAGAGAAACCACTGCAATGAGAAGGCCATGCTCCGCAATGAAGCGTCACCCCCACTCGCTGCAACTAGAGAAAGCCCTCACGCAGCAACAAAGACCCAACACAGCCAAAAATAAAATAAATAAAAGAAATCATTAATAAATAAATACAATGAAGAGGATACTTAAAAAACTATTAAAACAAAAAAAATAATTATTTTAAAAAATTTATGTCATAGAAAAAAGAAACAAAAAAAAAGAAGAGAGCAACCAATCCAAAAAGTAAATCCACCAATGATAACAAGCACTAAAAACTATACTAAAAACAAAGAAACACAGACAGACAGAAAACTAGGACAAATGGTAAAAGCAAAGCTATACAGAAAAAAATCACACAAAGAAACATACACATACACACTCACAAAAAGAGAAAAAGGAAAACAATATACTTTTCTATATATAAGAAAAAAAAAGAGGAAGAGAGCAACCAAATCAATAAACAAATCTACCAATGATAATAAACTCTAAATATTAAACTAAGATAAACATAAAGCCAGAAACAAATTAAGTGCAGAAAGCAAACTCCAGTTCTATAGTTGATCCCAAAGTCCACCGCTTCAATTTTGGGATGATTCATTGTCTATTCATGTATTCCACAGATGCAGGGCACATCAAGTTGATTGTGGTGATTTAATCCGCTCCTCCTGAAGCTGCTTGGAGAAATTTCCCTTTCTCTTCTTTGTTTGCACATCTCCTGGGGTTCAGTTTTGGATTTGGCCCTGCCTCTGCATGGAGGTTGCCTGAGGACATCTGTTCTTCGCTCAGACAGGACAGGGTTAAAGGAGCAGCTGATTAGGGAGCTCTGGCTCACTCAGGCTGGGGAGGGGGCGGGTACAGAATGTGGAGAGAGCCTGCATGTGGCAGAGGTAGGCATGACATTGCAACAGCCTGAGGTGTAACATGTGTTCTCCCAGGGATGTCGTCCGTGGATCATGAGACCCTGGCAGTGGTGGGCTGCACAGGCTCCTGGGAGAGGAAGTGTGGATAGTGACCTGTGCTTGCAAACAGACTTCTTGGTGGCTGCAATAGCAGCCTTATCATTGCATGCCCCTCTCTGGTGTCTGCGCTGATTGCCACAACTTGTGCCCTTCTCTGGAGCTCTTTTAGATGGTGCTCTGAATCCCATCTCCTCACGCACCCTGATACAATCGTCTCTTGCCTCATAAGCAGCTCCAGACGTTTTCCCAGACTCCCTCCCAGCTAGCTGTGTTCACTAGTCCCTTCAGGCAGTGTTCACACAGCCAACCCCAGTCCTCTCCCTGTGACCTGACCTCCGAAGCTGGAGCCTCAGCTCCCAGCTCCCACCCACCCCAGCGGGTGAGCAGACAAGCCTCTCAGGCTGATGAGTGCTAGTCGGCAGCAATCCTCTGTGCGGGAACCTCTCCGCTTTGCCCTCTGCACCCCTGTTTCTGTGCTCTCCTCCACAGCTTGGAAGCTTCCTCCCTCTGCCGCCCCCTGTCTCCACCAGTGAAGGGGCTCCTAGTGTGTGGAAACTTTTCTGCCTTCACAGCTCCCTCCCAGAGGTGCAGGTCCCATCCTTATTCTTTTGTCTCTGTTTTTCCTTTTTTTCTTTTGCCCTGCCCAAGTACGTGGAGAGTTTCTTGCCTTTTGGGAATTCTGAGGTCTTCTGCCAGCATTCAGTAGGTGTTCTGTAGGAGCTGTTCCACATGTAGATGTATTTCTGATGTATTTGTGGGGAGGAAGGTGATCTCCACTTCTTACTCCTCTGCCATCTTGAAGGTCTTGCCAGACTTCTTAATAGTCAAAAGTTGTAAGCAGTTAGAGTATCACTTAATAGATGGACTAATGAATATATTGCAATATATTCATACAAAGTTATAATACATGAAACAAAAAACTGGAAAATAAACCAACTGATCTAGGACACACAAGTTAATAAAAATACATATTTTCTTTTCAAACTATTCCATTGTTATTGTTTGATATGTATTGTTGCTCTTACTATTTTGTATTTGTCTTTTATCTATTGTCTTAAATTTATCAATTGTTTTATGATTTTCCAAAGCACACATTCAAGGTGACATTTATTTAGTGCCTACTGCATAGCAACGTTGCTTTGTAGTAAAGACACTTCATATCTTCAATTTTTATAACCCACACAAACTAATAATATTAATAATAATAATAACTTTACATGGTTAACTGTATACCTTACTCCTTTATGGAATTAATACAGATAATTTTCCCTAACCTTATAATATGGATGTATTTTTATCCCCCTTTTACAAATGATATTAAGGACAGAGAGTTTAAATAACTTGGCAAAATTATACAGCTAGTAGGGATGGAGCTATTAGCTGGAGATGTAACTTCTGAGAAGGAAGCAAATTATGTTATAAAGCACTTACCCCAAAATGTAATAAGCAATCAAAATGGTGGATTATTTTGTCTGACAGATGATTTATAATAGTCTTATTACCATTCCAGATAATTTCTTACCACTTTGTGTTAGCTTGGAGCTAATGTTGATCTATCTTAGAATCTATGTACAGATAAACCTGTTTGCTTCAATAACTGTGTTACATGGTCATTATTACATTAAACTCTACTGCATTATACTAAGCAAATTATAAATGACCTCCCTGCATACTGAGGAAAGTGATTTGTTTTTGTCTTTTAAAGACTTAAATCATAAGGGCTATTATTTTCTTAATCCTCATAGTATCTCTATGTACCTTTATATAGTATCTTTATTTTCAGGAAGACATTTGGATAAATATTATCTAAAAATCTCAGTAGATAAACAAGGCATTTAGAAATTTGAAGCTGTTTATTATCTATTCATGAGAAAATTTATAGACATTGGGCATCAAGGGAACATTGTTATGACACAAAATATATTTCAAACAGATTAATTCTGTTTGAAATGCCCATTCTTTTATTAAACAAATATGTATTTATAGGCAAATCTCTACTGTTGTAAAATTTATAATCTAGTGAAAGGAGACAGACAAAATATAAGTAAATACTTAAATTACATAATATATTGGACGAGCTCTGTGAAGAAAACTAAAGCAGGAGAGAAATACAGGTAACATGGGGGGACTATGATAGAAATACTAAATATATAGGTATA